>APFE030193804.1:0-41071 GCA_000404065.3 Pinus taeda
CAAGATTGTTCTTTCCCAAAAAAAGATGCTCTTTTTGATGGAAAAAATTATGATTTCTTGAAGATAAGTATTAGGACCTATTTCACGTCACTCGTTATTAACATTTAGCTATCTATTCTGGATGTTTAGAATTCTAGAAACTTCTCCAACTGAGAACCATGGTAAAAATCCCTTTGTGAATAATCTAAAAGAAAAGAATGTCAATTTATGTGTCCATTCCAAATTAAATTTTTTCAAGGTAGTGTATTGTGGGTTTACAACATATATTTGGCAAAAGCTTTGGAGTTGCTATGAAGGAGATGAAATGGTTTAAATGGGAAAGCTTCAAACTCATATTGGAGAAATTAAGAGTTTGAAAATGAAGAAAGATGAAGATGTTGTAGGAATTTTCCTTCATGTAAAAGGGATTGTTAATATTATTAGAGGAATTGATGAAAGTATCGAGGTACCAATAATTGTTCAGAAACTATTTTGATCCCTTCTGTTGATATATAATGCAATTTTTTTAGCAATTGAACAAATTAAATATTTCAAAGATTTGGATGATGGATGAAGTGCATGAAATTCTCACTATATACGACATGATTATAGAAAAAGAGAATTCAAGGTTAATGGAAGCTACCCTCCAAGCATGAAGGAAAACAAAAGGAAACATGAATCATGATTATTATAGCTATGAGTAAGTTGTTATTAAGGAGATGAAAAAGTGAAAAAAGGAAAGCTTCAAACTAATACTGGAGAAATTAAAATTTTGAAAATGAACAAAGATGAATATTTCTGTAGGAATGTTCCTTCATGTAAAAGGGATTTTCAATATTATTAGAGGATTTGATTAAAGTACCGAGGAATCGCTAATTGTTTACAAACTTCTAAGATCCCTTCCCTTGATATTTAATGCAATTTTTTTAACTATTCAAGAAATGAAAGATTCAAATATTTGGATGATGGATCAACTACATGGAATTCTCGCTGCATATGACATGATTATAGAAAAAAAAAGTCAAGGTTAAAGGAAGCTACCCTCAAAGCATGAAAGAAAACAGAAGGAAACATAACCCATGATTATTCTAGCTATGAATAAGAATTAGAAGAAGCTCAATATGCAAGAACGCAAAAAGTGCAGAGATAAGTTATTGTTCAAATGTTTTAGCTATGGAAAAATAAGCCATTTTGTTCATAAGTTTCCATATCCAAAATTTTAGGATAGTGATGATGAAGAACACAAAAAAGGTTGTGAAATTCATAAACATAAAAAGGGAAAATAACATAAGAAGAATTTTTTTTATTCCAAATAAGTTGGTAGCTCATTAGAAGAGTGTCATAGACATTCATTTGATGATGATGAAGAAAAAATATTATTCATGGCCATGGATGCTCAAATTTTTGTTTAGGAAAATAAGAAAAGGAAAAAAAAAATATGGTTATAGGAAGAAGATATTGAGGGGGAGTAAATGTCAAAGAGGAATTTATAGGGGCTTTAAAAGAATAAAAAGACTCAAAAGTTAGATAAAAATGTAGAAGAAATAACGCATAAACATTAAGAGAAATAATGTGACTCTCATGAAGCAACAATCATCCTCTTAAAGACACAACTAGAAGAGGAAATGAAAATAGATAAAATATTAATAAGATAACCACGAAAAAAAGGAAGGGAAATGTTAGATGCTACAAGTAGAGGTCATTTCCTTGGGAAATGAAATAGAAAATCTAAATGATCAACTGAATCAATATTTAAAGTTTGTGAAAAGGACTAAACTACTACATAACATTCTCAACTACCACAAGTATGCTTTTCTTAAGATAGTTCTTTGATATAAAGAAAATCATGAGACTTTCAAGGGAGAATTAAGGATAATGACATCAAAAAATAAATGCAAAGAAGAACATAAAATGTATGCTCCTTTGGCGAGTCTTTATCATTAATAAACAAAACATTACAAATGAATTTGTGGACCAACGGATTCATGATCCCATGAGCGATCCTAACAACGCTAGAAATGGAGTAAAGGATCAAGAAATATCTAATATTTCTCACAAAAATAGTCAAAATGGGTTTAGAAAAATAATGTCTTCAGGAAGGCCTTTCACATCAAGGTATCAATATTTCTTCTTTGGTTACTCATTTGATTGTGATAAATTTATTCATAAGGGAATATATTGTATAAGAAATTCCCATGTGAGAAATACAAGCACAAGATCTTATAAGACATGCATGAATTGCTATGTGAGTAGTAAACCTAGAAGTCTTTATGAAGGCAGTGATATAATATACAACTTATTGCAATCTTATTAAATCATATTGAACATTATTAGTATAATAGATAGGAGCACAAGGCATGTGATTGTACAAGAAGCTCAATAAGGCCCCAAGCAAAAAACGTAAGAAGGATGCACAATGGATTGCTAAAGGATGCAAAGAAAATGGGAAGAGTGTGCTTTTTGCAATCTTATCAAATCATATTGAATGTTATTAGTGTAATAGCTAGGAGCACAAGGCATGTGATTGTACAAGAAGCTCAATAAGGCCCCAAGCAAAAAAAGTAAGAAGGATGCACAATGGATTGCCAAAGGATGCAAAGAAAATGGGAAGAGTGTCGATTTTCACTATACGCTAAAAATTAAGGAAGTAAACGGTATATTGATAGTGGGTTTTTAAAACATATGACATGAGACAAGAGAAAATATCTCACTCTAAAGTAGGAAAAAAAAAGAAGTGTCTCTTTTGAGAATAATGCACTACGTAGAATAAAGGGAATAAGAATAGTTAGCCTTGATAATGGAAAGACTCAAATATGAAATCATCTATATTTTGATGGAGTAAAACACAATTTTTTTTAGTGTTATGATATAAAATTTCATTCTAAAGGATGTGAAGTAAGGAATGAAGGATCAAGAGTAGTGGAAAAAAATGTAACTGGGTTCTCAAGCAACGTATATATCCTAGACGAAGATAAATAAGAATCCTATATGTGGAAATTGGAATAAATTTGACTATGGCATAAGAGTATGGGGCATATCAGTCATGACCATCTATTAAAACTTAGGAAACTAGAAGCAAAATAGCATATGTAAAATATTTCAAAGTGAAGTGATGCAATTTGCCAAACATGTAAGCATAGGAATAAAATTAAAGTAAAATTCAAGACAAAATAGTACTCATTAATAAAGCCATTATATCTTGCTCACACATAATTTTGTGGGCTTTCATGAACCCAAGCATTAAGAGGTGAGAGATACTTTATCCTTCTAACTGATGAAACTACATGAAATTGAATGGCATGGTTTACTATGCTTGATGAGGAATATGAATAATTTCTCAAGTCCAAAACATTCAAAACCCTCATTGAGAATAAAAATGATATAGATGTGAAACTTCTTGGCATATGAATGAGTAGCATAATTTACTTAAGATGAATTTAGTGACTTTTGTGAGAAAAATGGAATTAGAATATATTTTTCAATATCGCGGAACCCTCAATAGAATGGTGTTATTGAAAGGAATAAAAGAAATATGTACCATATTGAGAGAACAATGCTTAATTAAGAAAACTTTCAAGAAAATTTTTGGGGGGAACAGTTAATATAATACCTTATATCATAAATAGATCTTAAATTAAATTAAACCACACTAACCATCCTTATGAATTATGGAAAGGTAGAGCTAGTTTAGGAAAACATCTGGAGGTATTTGGAACCGAGTGCTACCTCAAGATAAATGAAGATATTTTGGGGAATTTTGATTGTAGAGAAAATGAAGGAATATTTGTTGGCTATCCATCTAAATGAAATGGATACAAATATTGCTAAAGAATATTATGCAAGATAGTATAAAGCATTGATCGTAGGAATATATGAAGTATTCCCCAAAAGGTAAAAGCAATAAGAGAACAAAGATTCAAAGGATATGATCAAAAGGGAGGATGAAGAGGAGGAAGAAGAAGAGGAATAGGAGAACAAAAAGAGCAAGAGGATGACGACATAGAACTTTAACATCAAAATAATCCATCTATACATGTTCAAAAAAATCATCCAAAATTAAAATATTTGGAAATAAATATTCATGGTTTTAGATTGATAGGACATTTGCAAGAAAATGCAACCACCCAAACTGTATATTGTTTTCCAAAATAGAAGTTAACAAATTTTCAGCTCGTGAAGATCAAATCCGTTTAATGGTATGGAAGAAGAGTTAAACATTATTGAGAAAAATGAAGCATGGAAACTTGTGCATAGACCAAAAGGTAAGAATTTCATTAGGAGAAAATGGGTTTTCAAGAACAAATTGAATAACGATGGACAAGTAGTGAGAAATAAGGTTAAAATTGTTTGCAAAGGATAAACAAGTGGAAGGTGTTTCTTTTGAATAAATATTTTCTCTAGTTTCCAAACTTGTAGCAATCAATGTATTCTTGGAATTGGCTTGTTTGAAAAACTTCAATGTATATGTAATCGATGTGAATTCATTGTTTTGTATGGAGACTTAGAAGGAGAGGTTCGTGTTCAAAAACCATAATTATTTCAATTAAAAGATGATTAAGACTATTTATGCAAATTGAAGAAGGATATTTATAGACTGAGGAAAGGTCATAGTGCATGTTACTCAAGAGTTGAAAAATATATACAATATAAATTATTTGAAAGGGGAATAATGGATATAAACCTTTACATAAAAAAAATTGAAATTTTGTTGACCATTGTTGTCTACATGTACGATATCATATTTGAATTCGATGCTCACATAATGAGTCAAAGTTTTGCAACAAAAATGAAGAAACAATTTGAAATGTCCACTATAGAAGAATTGTCATTATTCCTAGGATTAAAATTGGTTCAATCAAGGGAATGTATATTCTTATCTCAAACCAAATATGGATATGTTGAAGAAGTTTGGAATGGAAAATTGTATACCTATTAGCACTTACATGGTCATAGTATGGAATTTCAAGAAAGATGATGAATCTCTAAATGGGAATCAGACTTTGTTCAGGTTAATGATTGGAAACATATTATATTTCAAAACATGAATATGGTATCATGAAAGCTATAGAATTCATTGAAAGGTTTCAATATAAACCAAAGAAGGCACGTCTGTAAGTAGGGAAAATAATTTTTAGATATTTGAAGGGGCCTATGGACTTCATTTTCTAGTGCGAATGAAGCAAATATTCCACCTTAACACCATATATAGATGCATATCAGTTACGAAATTTGATGATTCCCACCATTGCAACAAGAATTATTCAACTCTGAAGGCTACCAACTTAAGTTATTAACCTGGGGTTCATACAAACATAAGATGTGTCGACAGTATATATGCAACATGCAATGTGTCCTTTCATTGCTATGATTCAATGTCATAAAAAATTAAGAGGTTGAAGCACTGTATGTGCAGTAGGTGATGTACTTATACCTAAGTTGGTGTAAGAGACTAAAGTACTCCATAACTTTAGAAAGAAAAATCACAATTGATCCTAGTTGTAGAAGATAGAACTACTTACTTTTGCAAAAGGGAAACATATTTACTTTTGCAAACAGGGGATCTTAGCTACTTTTGCAGAAAGGAGAGGATATTTTACTTTTCACAAATGTAAATGCTAATCCTACTTACAAAAATGTAAATATTATCCCATTTTAGAGTGTAAATGTTAAATCAAAAGCAAACCTAGTCTATGCAATAGAAATAACAATGTTTGAAATAGAAACCCTAGCTTAAGATGTATGAAACAAAACCTAATCATGAAATTATTCTTCAATCATTTGATTCAATATAGATTTTGTCAAGAGTAATCATGAAAATAATTACTATGTTATTCAAGTCATGAGTATTTCCACTAACCACAATTACGGTGGTGAATTGCAACGAAGAAGAGGCAAAGCTTAAGAGGACTTCAATCTTACTCAAACATGGCTTTGGAGGCTAAGAATCATTTTTGAAGGATATGAGGTAAAAATAAAAATTCAAGGACAACTCTTGTCAATTTCGGATGGCTTTTACATGGTGCTACAAGATTGCTGTAGGGTGCTACATGATTGCCACAAGATGCTACAAGATTATCATGTTTTTCTACGAAAATGTATATGTGAGGATTATGAGGGTTAAAATGGTGATATTAAGGTGGGAAGCGATAGGTTAAGATATATGAAGTACGTATGAGGCTTTTTCCAAATTTAGTAGCTATAATATGTCTGTGTTATACAAAAAACAATGCAAAGGGTGGCCTTCAATGACCAAGAAATGTACTCTTTATAGTAGAGCTTTCATGGTGTTATGTAGAGAGTAGAAATATGTTCATGATGGTAGGAGCGTAGGGTGACAATTTAAAACCTACATACCAATATTAGTACCTGCACACTGCAAAAGGATTATGATTTTTATACTTGGAAATACCTAGTATGCTAGCTAGTATGTCCTCTAATTTATCTCATTGAATGACCAAGTAAACTGAATGCAAATGAGATGAGTTAATTTTTTTTATTAAGTAGGATTTCCTAATACTTCAATATAAGTGGAATCACTCAAACATACCCTTTTTAAAATGTTCTAAAATATAACATAAAATTACTACTCCAAAAACTAAAAATGCATGAATTTGTGAGCTAGTGAATCTACCAAATGCCTAACCTGATCAAGTGAAAATGATATGGGGTAATCTTGTTATTAACTTGAATTTTTTTAGGACTCAATACAAGGGGAATGAAAGTGAAATATCCTCTTTATAATGTGCTAAAAAATAACAAAAAATTACTACTATTTTGCTACAAGAGACTTCCAAATATTCCAGAATTGTGAACTCGTAAACCAATCCAAGAATCTCAATAATGAATATGATTTTTAAAAGAGGTTCTAAGGATGAATCACGCTCATGAATCTGTAAATAACCTGAAAAAAAATAAAAAATAAAAATAAAAATAAAATAAAAATAAAAATAAATAAATAAATAAATAAATAAATTCACTTCAATTATTTAAAAACATTAGATTATAACAGAGAAGGAATGGATACTAAATGCGAAAACCAAGACATGCAAGTGAAAAAGAAATTGAAAGGAAATAAGGAAAATATACAGCAGGTATATGAGGATCTTGGGATGGCCAAGCCCAAGGCTATTTAGAGTCATATGAAGGAAACCAAACTTTGAAGCTAAACATGGCACCAAATTTTATAATTTGGATCAATCCAAGTACATCCCTTCTAGAAATGAAAGTAGAACTGCTAAATAACACATTTTTCTCCTCAAGAAGTCTACAAAATACATACTCCTGGAGGAAAATTCGAATTGATACACATACAAATTGGTGGGGAAGCATCCTACTTGAAATAAGGTAGTTTTTCCCTTCCAAAATCCCTCAAAAAGTGGGTCTCATTCCTAACAAGATGAATCTTCATTTAATGACAAGGAACAAATTCTTACATGTCCTCAATCGTTGGAACTCTAGAATTTGTCAATAATTTCATGATATCTAGTTTATTTATTATTCAATCCCAATCCATTGTGTAATAGGGAGAAATTCCTTATATTATCTCATTCACAATTTACTCAATATTATGCAAAAATAAATAATTTTAGGCAGATAATATGAAATTATCTCTAAAACTTCCTAAAAACATATTAAATCTAAAAAATATATTATTACGTGTAGAAGGAGGTATTTAACATAGTCTTTATGTGCCTAAGAAAGGTTGTATGGGCCCTAATTTGTGTTTAAATTGGGGGTCCATCAATGTGTTCATGACAGGAGAGAACTAGAGGAGGAGAACATTTTGTAGGAAATTGTATAGTATCATGGTTGAAAAAGAAACAAACTCTAATCTCTCTTTCCACAACTAAAACCAAATACATTGCAGAAAAAACATATTTCACTCAAGTTCTCTACATGAAGTAAACTATGAAAACATCAATATAGACTATGATGAACCAATTTATCTATGATAATACAAGTGCAATCATGATATGAAAGAACCCTGTTATGCGATGAAATACGAAATTTATTGCTACCAAGTATTATTTTCTATGAATGAAGGTAGTTAAAAACAAAATTTCAAGTTGAAATACATTGCTACTAAGTAGATTGTATATATCTTTACCAAACCCCTTCTTAGAGATGCATTTTAATATCTATGAAAAAATTTAGGAGTGGTATTTGTCTCATCTTCGTAGTAGAAGAAACCTATAAGTATATGTTAGAGATTTCCATAATTCATATCATATCAAAAAGTTAGAAGCTTTGTAGAGTCAGATGTAAGAGACTAATAATGAAATCGAAATTTTATAGGATGTGAATTGATAGCTAATGTGCAAATATAATGAAGTGGATGATGAACTAAAATTGGAAAGAAAAGAATCTATTAATAATTTCTCAAATAATCAATGAATGTGACAAATAATCCCAAATGATTTTTAATGAGTTGAATTAATTGAAACTAATTTAATTGCATAAGAAACAAAATGTATACTTGTTCATTGAGATGCAATATTAAACAAAATTTCTAGGAAATAGGTTGAAAAAGGAGGTAGATACAGAAAGTATTATATCATAATTCTGAGTGACTAAGCTATTGTTCTTGAAGTATGAAATGGGGGGGATTTGTAGATAATAAAAAGCATAATTTCATTAGGAGAAATTATTTTTCGTTGATGTTAAAGGGGAAGAAATTGGTCCTCTTTTTTAATTTTGTTTTCCAGTTTCTGTTCGTGTCGGCTAATGCAAGATATTGTTTTCCATGGCATCTGTGAAAGTCCTCAATTGTCCCCATATTTTTTAGAGGATTTAAGGCTCTTGACAGCATGAGTAGGTAAGATAGAAAAGATTTCCTAAAACAAGCGAAATTCGAAGTCCATGAAACAGGTTAGGGAGCTCATCAGAATTTCATTTTCTAGTTGTAAATCAGTAACTTTTGTGCATGTAACTGAATTATGAAAATGGTTAACGAGACAAGTGGAATGAGAAAGCAATATATGTTTATACTCATCATTTATGGATTCAAATTTGAAAATTAATTAAGGAAGAAATTTAAAAGGACAGGTCTAAGCCATGATTCAATTGAAGTTCAAACATCGACGTTGTTACTCAACCTTCACGATTACAAAATGCATTGATTAAAAAGTTTAATAGGACATGGAGAAATATCTTAACGATGTCTCTTCCCAACAACAGTGGATCTGATTGACGCGAGGAATCATGGGTGACTATGAGTGTGGTAAAATGTTTATTTTGAGAGTAAAATTGTATAAATATGAATAGTTAAAGTATAATATAGTTTAGGATATTAATTATTGACTATGATTTTCTGTTTTTATATATTTCGGTTAAAAGTATAGGAATTTATAAGGTAAGTTCCTTAGATAGAACAGCAAAGGACACTACTCACAAACAAATCCTAGATAGAACATGTCGTTAAAACTCTCAAAGAGGGAAACAATGCATGCCCTGAGCCAACGTGACCACTTCAGGCAATTCATTAATGAAAAAAAAGGAAAATTTACATAAGCTTTTCTCATGAATGGTCATCTTACAAATGACCCTCCATCCTCTTTAGATAGAGATCATGGACCAACTAGGTGTTAACCCAAGGATCAAGTGTTGGTAATATCAAGGATAGAATGAATTGTCGGATCACTTCATGTCTATAACATATCGTGACCGTCGGATTATAATTTACAAAAAGTATTTAGTAAAGAAACACACTTTACCTAACTATACACTAGACCAAGTTATACTTAAATATTTCCTTTGTGTCGGAATATCTGAACATCCCCCCTTAGTGACAACTTCCTAAACTCCAACCATAAATCGAGGTTTAGTAAACTTCGCCTCAAGTTTAATTCAATGTGATTGATACACTGATGGTGGATTAGATCTTTGCATATTTGAATGTCACTTTGATTATCACACCAAAATGTAGTCAGATGCTCCTACTGAAAACCAAACTTTGATAGGATTTGACGAAGCCACAGGGCTTCCTTACTCACCTCTATGACGCCACGATACTCTGCTTCTACTGAAGAAATAGAAATGGAACTTTGTTTCTTGCAAGCCCATGTAATAGGTCCAGAATCAAGAGTGAAGACATAACCTGGAGTAGACTTCTGATCATCAGGGTCACTAGCCCAATCAAAATCAGTGAAACCAACCAATAGAAGAGATGCTTCTACATTGTAATGAATCCAAAATTGAATTGTACCTCAAACATAATGAAGTATTCTATTAGCTTCTTTCGAATGAATTTCATGTGGTTTTTTCACAAACCGAGCAATAAGGCCAAGAACAAAGGAAAGGTTAGGATGGGTATCGCTCAGATACAAAAATTTTCCAACAAGATGATGGTATAAGGTAGCATCAACTTCATGGGAAGTACAAGTGACTGAAAGTTTGGCTCCAGACTGAAAGGGAGAAGGGGTTGACTTACAGTCTTCCATGTGAAAGTAGCATATAAGATCACATGCATACATCGATTGGGAAAGGTAAATACCTTATTTGGATTGCAAGACTTGAAAACTACGAAAATAATGCAAGTTTCCTAAGTGATGCATGTGCATCGAGCACTCCTAGTCAAAAGGAGGAATCCAAAGCGAGAAATGAGGAGCACATGGATGGGGAAGAAAAACAGGGACAAATCTATTTTAAAATAGAGAAAAATATGGAATGGATAAGTCTCTAGATGACTTATGTCAATGAAATTTTCCATATGTATTCTATAGTGAGCTTTAGGCTTTTAGTTGAGTGATTCAAAGAAAGAATGTGATCGGATCCTTTACAGTGATCCAATCAAATGTTTCCATGTAAATATATGCGTGATGAACCTGCGCATTCAATAGGATATATAGAGGAAGATAGATATAATTTGTATAAATAAAAGTTGAAATGTAATCGAGAGGAGAAACTATGCTAACGTTAAAATGCCTTAGATTTGTAATTATGTTATGTATAATATATTGTGTGTTTAAGTGTTGAAATGTGTGCCTGTATGTGTTTCATATATAAATATGCGTTAATGTCTTAATTTCTTGTCTGTATGTGTGTTCATCAACCATAGATCACGATAGGATCGATGGCAATCAAATGAAATACTATTATACATGGAGTCATTGTATGAATGCAAGTGTGGCAGAAGAATTGTGTTTTAATACAGAAAATCCATCAACCCTTACCTGAATTCCAATCAAACTAAAAATGAGTGCAAACATAGTGAGATTCGAGAATCTCGGCTTCAAACTTTGTAAAGTGTGGTCTATACCCTTATTGGGTCTGTAATGAATATTGGATCGGGACGTTGGAGTGGAAGGGACTAAGGCCTCGAACAGTCACAATGAGTGCCTACCGATGAAATGAGGACCATTGGATTGAAAGGGGATGACTGATGGAGAAGCGATAGGAGAGCATATTAGAGAGGTAAAGGAGGAGCACTAATGGAATCGCAACGGCCGATACGCCGATAGCAATCATGCATTAATCAGTGATTGGGGATGATGTTGGTAGTCGGAGGTCAGCATCAAATCAGTACTGAGGAATGCAGAAGGAATTAATATGGATTGGTGGACCCACCGATAGTTATGAATGTGGGTGCATGGAATTTTGAGTCCGAGTATGTATTCCAGAGTGGGGTTTTCATGGTTTTCCCCATTTATTTTGTAATATGTTATCCTGAAGGGATAAGGTTTGAACGTTAATATGCTAGGCTTCTGATAATGTAAAAAAGCTTCGATATTTGAATGGTTCATGGTTCTAAGGCTTAAAAGCCTTAAGTACACTTTTGATAGGCTTTGTGGGCCATAACCCATAAGCCTCAGGATCAAATTTTTTTAAGGGAAAGGGATTTCGGTTAACCCCCAATTTTTCTTTCCATCATTTTGTATGAGAACAAAGAAAATTCTGCCTGCAAGATAAGAGGAAGGATTATAGAGAGAAAGAAGAAGTTGCAAGAGGTACAATTGATAAAGTTGGAGAGTTATGGTCTTACTGTCACATAGAGAATGACTGTTGAAGGTGAGAAGATTGCAGCAAACCTAGAGGAAGAAGTGATCATATGGTTCCAGAGGATAGAACCTGAAGGATACCAAAAGACTAATTGAGGAGAGTTTGGTGAGGTATCATGTAGCAGAAGGAGACTATTACTGCAGAGGTTTGGTTGCAACTCATAGAAGACCATGAAGGCAATTCCACTGAATAAGTGAAGTGGGTAGAATTGCTAAGGACAAGGAGAAGCATATGGCCAGGAGGTCATAAATTTTTGTGCCCTAGGAGTTTGATCGAGGAGCATACAACACTGCTAGTCAAAAGGAGGAAGGCAAAGATAAAAAGGAGGCAGACGTGGACCGCGAAGAAAAACAGGGACAAGTATATTTTAAAAGAGAGAAAAACATGGAATGGATAAGTCTCTAGAAGACTTATCTAAATGAAATCTGCCATATGTATTCCATAGCGAGCTTTAGGGTTTTAGTTGAGTGATTCAAGGAAAGGATGTGATCGGATCCTTCACAGTGATCCAATCCAATGTTTCCATATAAATATATCTGTGATGAACCTACGCGTTCAATACGAGATATAAAGGAAGATAGATAGAATTTGTATAAACAGAGGTTGAAATGTAATCTAGAGCAGAAACTGTGCTAAGGCTGAGATGCCTTAGATTTGTAATTATGTTGTGGATAATATATCATGTGTTTAAGTGTTCAACTGTGTGCCTATCTGTGTTTCATATATAAATATATGTTAATGTCTTAATTTCCTGTTTGTATGTATGTTGATGACCATCGATCATGGTAGGATCAATGGAAATCAAATGAAATATTGCTATATGTGGAGTCGTGGTGTGAATGCAAGAGTGGCAGAAGAACTTTGTTTTAACATAGAAAATCCATTGACCCTTAGCTTAATTCCAATCACACTAAAAACGAGAACAAGCACAGTCGGATCCGAGAATCCAGACTTGAAACTTTATAAAGCGTGGTCTATACCCTTATCGGTTCTAGAAGGCATATCGGATCAACGCGTTGGACTGCAAGGGACTAAGGCCTTGGACAGTTGCGATGAGTGACCGCCAATGAAATGAGGACCGTTGGATCGAAAGGGGATGAACTACGAAGATCTGATAGGTGATCGAGGAGCACTAATGGAATCGCAAGTGTCGATACGCCGATAGCGATCATGCGCTCATCAGCGATTAGATATCGTGCCGGTAGTCAGCAGTCAGCATCAGATTAGTATTGAGGAAAGCGGAAGGAGTTAATACGAATTGGAGGACATGCCAATAGTTATGAATGTGGGTGCATAGAATTTGGAGTTCGAGTATGTATTCCAGAGCGGGGGTTTCATGGTTTTCCCCATGTATTCTGTAATTTGTGTTGCCGAAGGGTTAAGGTTTGAACACCAATATGTTAAGCTTCCGATAATGTAAAAAAATTTGATAGTTGAATGGTTCATGGTTTTAAGTCTTAAAAGCCTCAAGTACGCTTCCTATAGGCTTTGTGCTCCATAATTCACAGGCCTCAGGATCGATTTTTTTTAAGGGAAAGGGATTTTGGTTAACCCTGAATTTCTTATTTGCATCCATCACTCCTAGTCAAAAGGAGCAATCCAAAGCGAAAAAGGAGGAGGATGTGTACTGGGGAGAAAAACAAGGACAAATCTATTTTAAAATACAGAAAAATATGAAATGGATAAGTCTCTAGAAGACTTATCTAAATGAAATTTTTGATATGTATTCTGTAGTGAGAATTAGGGTTTTAGTTGAGTGATTCAAGGAAAGGATGTGATCAGATCCTTCATAGTGATCTAATTCAATGTTTCCATATAAATATATGTGTGATGAACCTACGCGTTCAATAGGATATATAGAGGAAGATAGATAGAATTTGTATAAACAGAGTTTGAAATGTAATCAAGAGGAGAAACTGTGCTAAGGGTGAAATGCCTTAGATTTGTAATTTTGTTGTGTATAATATATCATGTGTTTAAGTGTTGAATGGTGTGCCAACCTGTGTTTCATATATAAATATACATTAATGTCTTAATTTTCTCTTTGTACGTGTGTTGATCGACAATCGATCCTAAATGAAATACTGTTGTATGTGGAGTTATGGTGTGAAAGTAGGTGTGGCAAAAGAACTATGTTTTAACATAGAAAATCCATCGACCCTTAGTTGAATTCCAATCACACTAAAAACAAGCACAATCACAGTCGGATCTAAGAATCTGGACATGAAACTTTATAAAGTGTGGTCTATACCCTTATCGGGTCTGGAAGGCATATTAGATTGCCACGTTGGAGTGGAAGGGACTAAGGCCTTGGACAGTCGTGATGAGCAACCACCGATGAAATGAGGACCATTGGGTTGAAAGGGGATGAATGGCAGAGATGCGATAGGCAATCACATATCGGAGAGGCAAAGGAGGAGCGCTAATGGAATCGCAATGGCCAATATGCCAATAGCGATCATGTTCTAATTAGCAATCAGAGATCGTGTCGGTAGTCAGAGATCGACATCGAATCAGTACTGAGGAATGCGGAAGAAGTTAATATGGATCGATGGACCCACCAGTAGTTATGAATGTGGGTGCATAGAATTTGGAGTCTGGGTATGTATTCCAGAGTGGGGTTTTCATGGTTTTCCTTGTGTATTTTGTAATCTGTGTTGCCGAAGGTTTAAGGTTTCAATGCTAATATGCTAAGCTTATGATAATGTAAGAAAACTAAGATAGTTGAATGGTTCATGGTTTTAAGGCTTAAAAGCCTCAATTACACTTATGATAGTCTTTTTGGGACATAACCCACAGGCCTCAGGATCAATTTTTTTTAACGGAAAGGGAATTTGGTTAACCCCCAATTTCTTCTTTTCATCCAGCATTCCTAGTCAAAAGGAGTAATCGAAAGTGAAAAAGGAGGAGGACGTGGACTAGGGAGAAAAAAAGGGACAAATATGTTTTAAAATAGAGAAGAAGATGAAATGGATAAGTCTCCAGAAAGCTTATCTAAATTAAAACTACCATATGTATTCTATAGCGAGCTTTGGTGTTTTAGTTGAGTGATTCAAGGAAAGGATGTGATCGAAAGCTTCACAATGATCCGATCTAATGTTTCCATATAAATATATGTGTGATGAACTTGCGCGTTTAATAGGAGATATAGAAAAAGATAGATAGAATTTGTATAAACAGAGGTTGAAATGTAATTGAGAGGAGAAATTGTGCTAATGCTGAAATGCCTTAGATTTTTAATTATGTTGTGTATAATATATCGTGTGTTTAAGTGTTGAACTATGTGCATGTTTGTGTTTCATATATAAATATGCATTAATGCCTTAATTTCCTATTTGTATGTGTGTTTATCGGCCATCGATCATGGTAGGATCGATGGTGATGAAATGAAATACTGCTATATGTGGAGTTGTGGTGTGAACGCAGATGTGGCATAAGAACCTTGCTTTAACACAGAAAATCCATCTACCCTTAGATGAATTCCAGTCACACTAAAAACGAGAGAAAACACAGTCAGATTTAAGAATCTAGACATGAAACTTTATAAACCGTGGTCTATACCCTTATCAGGTCCAAAAGGCATATCGGATCGGCACATTGGAGTGGAAGGGAATAAGGCCTTGGACAGTTGCGATGAGCAACCACTGATGAAACAAGGACCATTGGATCGAAAGGGGATGAACAATGGAGATGCAATAGGTAATCACATATCGGAGATACAAAGGAGGAGCGCTAAGGGAATCGCCAGGGCCGATACACCGATAGTGATCATGCATTGATCAACGATCGAAAATTGTGTCAGTATTCAAAGGTCGACATTAGATCAATACTGATGAAAGCAGAAGGAGTTAATATATATCAGTGGACCCGGCAATAGTTATGAAATCGAGTGCATAGAAATTGGAGTTCGGCCACATATTCTGGAGCAGGGTTTTCATGGGTTTCCCTATGTATTTTGTAATATGTGTTGCCGAATGGTTAGGTTTGAATGCCAATATGCTAAGTTTCTAATAATGTAAAAAAAATATGATAGTTGAATAGTTCATGGTTTTAAAGCTTAAAAACCTCAATTACACTTTCGATAAGCTTTGTGGGCCATAACCCAAAGGCCTCTGGATCGATTTTTTTAAGGGAAAGGGATTTTGGTTAACCCCTAATTTCTCTTTCCATCATTTGGTATTAGAGAAAAGAGGATTCTGCATGTAAGAGAAGAGGAAGGGTTCCAGAGAGAAACAAGAAATAGCAAGAGGTACAGTTGATAAAGCTGGAGAGTTATGGTCTTACTATCGCACAAAGAACGAAAACTGAAGGTGACAAGATTGCAACAAACCTACAGCATGAAGTGCTCATATGGTTCAAGAGGAGAGAACCTGAAGGATACCAAAAGGCTCAGTGAGGAGAGCTTGGTGAAGTATCATGAGGTAGAAGGAGACTATTACTGCAGAGGTTTGGTTGCATCTCATAGAAGACCATGAAGGCAGTTTCACTGAAGAAGTGAAGTAGGTAGAATTGCTAAGCACAAGGAGAAGCATATGATCAAGAGGTCATAAATTTTTGTGCCTTGAGAATCTGATGCAGGAGCATCCATCACTCGTAGCCAAAACAAGGAATCCAAAGAAAAAAAGGAGGAGGACATGGACCAGGGAGAAAAATAGGGACAAATCTGTTTTAAAACAGAGAAAAATATGGAACATCTATCGACCCTTAGTTGGATTCCAATCACACTAAAAACAAATGCATACACAGTCGAATCCAAGAATCCAGACTTGAAACTTTATAAAGCGTGGTTGTTGGCTTATTTGGGCCTGACCCATGTTTGGAAGAATTATTTAACCAAACAAATCTCATAGCTACTAGCCCTTTCAGAAATAATCCGTGAAGCGTGGACTGAGGTCTCACCCGAGGTGGTGGGGGACGGTGCTAGAACCAAGCTTCCACACCCTAAGGATGTCTTGAATGTGTTTTGTGTCTTGTGTGTTGTCTTGCAAGCCCACGTTGTGCCAGATCAACACGGATTGGAATACCCTTATCGCTCTTATTACAAATTGAATCACTTATTACTATTTTGATCTAGGTAACACGGTCTTTAAGCAAACATTTATTACTTTTTGGTTACCTTGTGCATCAAGATTAACCTAGTTCACATGTATTCAATAGCAGCAAATGCAGAGATCATAACAGTTCATTTATTATAAAAGAGTAGAGTTGTAGTTAACACCAAATTCAGAAGAAACTTATCTTTATTAGCAATCCTCAACAATACATCCAGGGACCGCGCACACAACTGTTGACTTTCCAGGCCTCTACGCACATAACTACAGAGCCTCTACCATCTATCGTACTCCCTTGCCTTGAACATACAGACGCTTTTTGGCTATTTTCTTTAAGAACACATTAAATTCCATCTTCCAAAAGAACTACTTTTCCCTCATAGAGCCACACTGTATTTATACCTTCCTTTGGCCCGTGATCCCTCTGTGGGCTGACTCTGTTACTATTTATTTAGATTATTTTCGAGCGAAGTACCCTTTGACTCAACCTCCTATATTTCACACTCCACGCTTTCCGCAAAGTCTTTTATCCTAATATTACCCAAAATTCTGGTTTTCGCACTCCATACTCATTCTCCGCGGCTTGCGCTACCCAACAGTCCCCCAACACTATCATTGTGACTCATCCCGAGTCATTTGCTAGTGTGCTTAGATGCTCTGCCTTGGTTTCACGTTTTGCCTCTCGTTAAGTGGTGTTCATCATCCGGCTGCTCCTCCTTTGTCTCCTACAATGTTCATTTTTCTCCTGCTTCAATGTTTCTACTGCATCTCACAACCAATGATGCTCATTCTTCTCTGGTCAGTTACCAGAGAAAAACCCCTTCGAGGATTCTAGCATGAGTGGGGGAGCCGCATACGAGACCTCCTGGTACCACAGTAGCCCTTGCCGACCATCGTAACTTCTCTTCGCACTATCCACTACAGCCAGTGTAGCAATTTTGCAAGACCCGGCCTACTATCCGCGAGATCCCAGTCATCGAGAACCATCAGAGGTGACTTATTAACTACATCTCCACCCATGGTCATCATCTGTCCATCCTTCTATTGTTCTTTTGTAGTGCGCCATCCTGCGCCTAGGCGCGGTGATGACATCTAGACCAATTCCACTTCGCATTCCCTTTTTTCATGTACATCCCTTGCTAGTGATGCCGCAACGTGCGGGATACCCGCAACTATCAATACCAGACTGCTTAGAGAGCCCTGCTCCTCCCTCGGCCAGATTACTACCTTTGGGTGCATGCCTGGTGCAAAGATGATTAATAGCTCCGTCTGTGTTTCCAAAGAATAGGCTACGCAACTGATTCCCCATGGTGATTTATAAGCCATGCAAACTTCAAATGCCCTGTTTTCCGCTCATTCTAGCTCGTGTAACCTTCCTGTGTGAAATCTGTTGCCAATCATTTCATATCCATCTCATATTGTTTCTCTTAATTGCCTACCACCTACTCCCTTTCGCCATAATGTAACCCCCTTGCCATCAACAGTTGTATTGACGGTTATCATTCCTTGGAGCAATGCACTCATGTAGCTTTGTCCATGGAACCATGTCCTTGATTGTTGGCCAAATGTACGTGCACCCTGATACCCTCGCATCTATCCCCCAGATTGCTTTATCGTCCCACACTCTCTTTCAACTGGTCAGAGCGGTGAGACTCTCCTTGGAACGGTTAGTTAGGCGGTCAGCCTACCCATATATAGCTTCAGGTGACTACCATTCACTCTTCCCGATAAGTAGACTTCATTGAGCTTAACCAGCTAAAGTGTGCTCCCATCAATTACTTCTTTAATGACATAAGGTCCCAACTAATGCATGCGAAGTTTACCTGGGAATTTCTCGAACTTACTGTCATATAACAATACGAGATCATCCTTCTTGAACGTGCGTACCTTGATATGACGATCATGTCATGCTTTCTTGTGTTGTTTTTGTACCTGCTGATGAAATCCTGCTAGAAATCGTTCCTTGTCCAGTTCGTCGAGTTGTGCGAACCTTTCATCCATGGTTGCATGATTTTCCATTCGTGTAGCTACTATAATGCACAGACTGGGCATGATATATTCCATAGGCATCACGAACTCCTTACCATAGACTACATGAAACAGTGTCTGGCTTGTCAACTTTTTGCACGTGGTTTGGTATGCCCATAGCACAACAGGGATGCGCAAGTCCCAATCATTCTGTCATGCATTCCAAATCTTAGCCAGTGAAGTTTCCAATTTTTTTTTGAATGCCTCAACAGTCCCATTTGCTTTCAGATGGTATGGCGTACTCTGTTGGTGATGTATCTAGAATTCCTCAGTGAGCACATTGATGGTTTCATTCAAAAAATGTGTTCCCTGATCACCGATGAGAATCTTAGGACACCCAAACCTGGTCAACACATTCTCAAATAAGAAATCTTCCGTTGTTGTGGCTATGAAATCCTTAACTGGCTATGTTTCTGCCCATCGGTTCAATTATTTAGCCATAGTGATAATATAGCATGTGCCTGTCTTCCCTCACGGTTCAATAGGCTCGAGGAAGTCGATCGCCCATTTATCAAATGGCTATAGCATTACCTGTGGTCGAAGTGGCATTTCATCCCTTCGCAACAGCTTTCTCATTTGTTGGCATACATCTCAGACCCAACAGTATGCCTTTGAATCTTGATGTGTGGTGGGCCACCATAATCCGACGTGAAGAACCTTTTGGGTTGTGGCGCGGCCTACATAATGTCTGCCAACAACCCCTCCATGTGCTTCGGCAAGGATCTATTCTCACTCAAACTATCGTACATATCGCTCTAATATCTCATCATGGCCAATCTTGTAGAGATGGTCGGCAATAACAATGAAATTTGTTGCTCGTGTCACTGATTCCTTCTTTTGTTGCATAGAATACACCTGTGGCACAATCTCGGTAGTCAAAAAATAGATTATATCTTCAAAGTGGCCATCTACAATATGCACTGCATACAACTGGGCGTCTAGGAGTCCTTCTTCCAGACTCCTAGGTTCCTCGACCATCTCAATCCGGGATAAGTGGTCTGGACCCACATTCAGGCATCCTAACTTTGCAACATCCTCAAAATTATATTCCTGAAACAACAGCAACCATCAACAGATGCGACTCCCCAACATAAGCTTACTGAATAGGTATTTTAGCACAGAGTGGTTAGTATAAATTTTAAAATGTCCTCCAAGAAAATAGTGACGATACTTCTAGAGTGCATACACGATCACCAATCCCTCTCGCTCAGTAGTAGAGTAATTCTTCTTAGCTTTCGACAACCTTTGACTTGCAAACACAATTGGGTGATCAACTCCTTCCACTTCTTCCTAAGTAAGTACTACTCCTAACGTGATACACGATGCATCGAAATGCACATGGAACTCTGCATCCAATTATGGAAAGATCAAGATAGGGGCAAATGCCATTTTTTCCTTCAGAAATTCCAGGCTTTTGTTACATTCCTCGTTCCAGCAATACATGGCATCCTTTTTTAACAATTTTTCCATTGGATTGGTGATCTGGGCGTAACCTTTTATGAACTTCCGATAGTACCCTGTGTGTCCTAGTGTAGTGTGTAGTTGTTTGACACTACGCAGTGCTTGCAGACCTAGTATGACAATGATCTTTGCCGGATCCACCATCAGCCCTTGCTTACAAACAATGTGGCCCAGCAAGTTCTTGAAAGGAACAAGGAATGTACACTTCTTTAGATTGAGCATAGTCTAGTGTCGACAGCAGGTATCCAGCATTAATTGTAAGCTTCATTACATTTCTTAACCAGGCCAAAGACAGTCCAATCATCAAGATAGACTTCCAAGAATTTATATATAAGTTCCTTGAATGTAGCTACCACAATGAAGGAAAATATTGTTGGTGCATTCTTCAGCCCAAATGGCATCATCATATACTGAAAACAACCCAATTCCATAGTAAACGTTGTCTTTCTTCGATCTTCCAGCGCAATCTTGATTTGATGGTATCCAGAGAACCCATCTATAAAGGAATATGCATCCTTCATGCCCACATTTTCTAAGACTTCATTGGTAAAAGGTGTGGGAAATGGATTTCTAACACAAGCATCATTGAGTTTCTATAGATCCACGCAGATGAAAATCTCACTGTTCTATTTCTTCTCCTGTACCACAATTAGACTTACCCAATTAGACTCCTTGACTAGTTCAATGATCCCGGCTAACAACATCTTATCCAGTTCTTCTCATACTTTTGCTTTGTATTTTGGATTCAATTGGTAATGTTGTTACTTTACTAGCTTTGTGTCAGGCTTCAAAGCTATCTTCATCATTCCTAATTCACCTTGAATTCCTTTCAGCTCCGTAATCTTGGTAAGGAAGAGGTCTCAATACTCCTAGAGTAGCTCAACGACCTTTTCCACTATAGCGTCAACCCATTAATCCCCAAGCATAGCATAGTTTAGTTCTTCCTCTCTTCCGATATTCACTTGTTTCATTTTTAATCGTGCTGTGACATTTGGATCTTCTATTTCGAGGTCGTGCACTTCTCGACTTCCTTCGGATTATGGTATATTGATGTCGCACTGATAATCCTAGTCATCTTTTCCTTTTACATTGTAACAGTGCAAGGCCCAGCTCAGCTGTCATGACTAGTCTAGTTGTACGACTTCTTCTGGTTCTAGTAGTGTCCTGAAAATTGTGGACCCTACTTGCTTTAATGTGTCGTCCACTATATCCATCCATTGATCCTCAAAAATAAATGTTGACAGAAACCTTTCGTGCAAGATATCCCACTCCCCTGTGCCATGTCAGAGCTCTGTTTCAGTATAGCAATTCCTCGGGATGATATCCAAGGTATGATAAAATAGGTGCACCCATTCTGGTTGTAGCTCCTCGCCATAGGCTTTGGTCCATTTGCTCAGGTGTATGTTTGGATTCTCTCACCCATCATATTTCTCTGTTTGTTGCAACGTCAGCCTCCCAAATTGTATCTACATCTTGCACTTACAACTTTGACAATCTGTGAAGGTTCCTTGATGGGTACCCCACCATCATGCCGGTGTCGCGTGCTATGCCCATTTGAGTGCATCAAATCACTGGTACTCTGGTACTGCACTCTCAAACTTCTCTAGGAATTCATTTACTATTGTGAGCTCATCATACACCGGTAGCCTGCAATCTTGAGCTTTAACTCAGTACAGGGATTTTGTCATCATATTGTAGTTTAAAGTAGTTGCCCCGTTCATTCTCTTCTACCATTTCTTGTCTTCTTCCTTTGAATCATTGGCGTATGGTTCCATGTAACCATATGGAATTCTTTGTTCCTCCATTACCTTACCCTTTATTGGCCTTTGTGCATGAATTTGGTAGATGCAATCCAATGCTTTGTCCTTCTCGTCGTCGAGTACAAGTTCAATGTAGCAGGGTCCCTTGGTTGGATCTAGTGGAACAACTATGCGACGTGACTTTTTCCCAAATATCATCTTCCTCTTCTTGAGATTAATAATCCCATTCATGTCGATGGCCCAGTCTATTCCCAACATTGCAGGGTATAGGCTTTTTTCGTCCACTATCTCCATAACTTCAAAGTATGTTCTAGTGCTCACACCATCCAGGCCTACGGTGATTCCTTGCAGCCTACCCATGTGAAAAATCTTCTGCTGATTTTCCATCTGTAATTGGATTGGAGACCATTGGAGTGGGGGCTTGCCAATATTCTCCCACATCTGCTTAGGCAAGACGTTTGCATCTGAACTGAGGTCCAGAATGACTTGATCCATCTCATAGTCAGCAATCCATGTTCTTAGTCACATTTCTTGTCTCGTCCATGACATATGGCTCCCCATTCGTTAGACTATGCGAGGTTATCTCCATCCTGCATATTTGTTAATTACTGCCTACAGTCCTTTCACTGCCCTATTATCACTAAGCAACTTCATGTAGGTTTCTAGAAAAGTTGTCAACATTGAGGGACCTTTATATGGCTCAGACAGATCCCCTTCTATGGTTGCATTGCCCCTTAGTACCATATTTACTTTAGGTTCTTCATCACATGTTTTAACCCTTATTATCTGCACATTTTGTGACATTATAGGAGGTGTTGTCCTTTTTTCACGAATCAGTGCTAGCAACATAGGGAAATCTAGTAGTTCATGGTCGAATTACTTGCAATAGGGACATGATATTCCAGTTGGATTTGTGCAATCCCACACGTATTGTCCTTGTCCTCCACAATTGTAACAAATTAGCTATCCTCAACCCCTTCCTAGTCCCATTTTGCCCCGTCCTCAACCTTGTCCTTGGAATCCACTGAATGCAAAACTTGCACTTGGGTTTTGACCTCACCCCTCAGTCTGCATTCGGTAGGCAGATGCCTAATCTACCAACTTCCAACAATCCCTTTCCTTGTGACCCACCAATCTACAAAAGTTGGAAAAGAGGTACTAGGGGGTCTGATTATATTTCGGCAATAGGTGGAAATTATTCGTGTTGTGTCTTCCTCCTACTTAACAGATTGCACACCAAAGAAGGGCAATCATGCTCGATCCTACCTTTTGCTTTGGTCGCAATGGTGTTGGTCCCCCCGTGAGCACAAGATTCACCTTGACTGGACAATGGTCTTTATCATGTCCCTAGCCCCTACACTTGATACAACAATCTTCTTCCCGAACTTCTAGCGCCTAGTCTTGTTTTAACTTCTCTATTTCAAAACACAAATTTTGGACCTGCTCTTGGATTTGCTGAACTCCCAACACTGGGTCCTGTATCGTGGTTTCATGTAGTCGCATTACCTCCTCCAGCGCTTCTGCTTGGGTTGAGATCTTCTGTTGTGACAAAGCCGATTTCAGATATGACATTAGTGATGTGATTAACCAAGTGTGGTGCTACGCATCTGTCAGGGTCATGTTGGCCTCGAGAATAGTGAATTTCAAGCTTTGATCCAAATACCACGTGGTCTCACTAGGCATCATCGTGATTTCTTTGAATCCTATGACCGACCACAATTCGGATTTTGACCGGCTGAAATCCTTTTTTAATTTAGTGTGGATGTCCGATATCCTCGCCCTCGGGTTGATGCCAGAATACTGAAAACAACCCAATTCCATAGTAAACGTTGTCTTTCTTCGATCTTCCAGCGCAATCTTGATTTGATGGTATCCAGAGAACCCATCTATAAAGGAATATGCATCCTTCATGCCCACATTTTCTAAGACTTCATTGGTAAAAGGTGTGGGAAATGGATTGCTAACACAAGCATCATTGAGTTTCTATAGATCCACGCAGATGAAAATCTCACTGTTCTATTTCTTCTCCTGTACCACAATTAGACTTACCCAATTAGACTGCTTGACTAGTTCAATGATCCCGGCTAACAACATCTTATCCAGTTCTTCTCATACTTTTGCTTTGTATTTTGGATTCAATTGGTAATGTTGTTACTTTACTAGCTTTGTGTCAGGCTTCAAAGCTATCTTCATCATTCCTAATTCACCTTGAATTCCTTTCAGCTCCGTAATCTTGGTAAGGAAGAGGTCTCAATACTCCTAGAGTAGCTCAACGACCTTTTCCACTATAGCGTCAACCCATTAATCCCCAAGCATAGCATAGTTTAGTTCTTCCTCTCTTCCGATATTCACTTGTTTCATTTTTAATCATGCTGTGACATTTGGATCTTCTATTTCGAGGTCGTGCACTTCTCGACTTCCTTCGGATTATGGTATATTGATGTCGCACTGATAATCCTAGTCATCTTTTCCTTTTACATTGTAACAGTGCAAGGCCCAGCTCAGCTGTCATGACTAGTCTAGTTGTACGACTTCTTCTGGTTCTAGTAGTGTCCTGAAAATTGTGGACCCTACTTGCTTTAATGTGTCGTCCACTATATCCATCCATTGATCCTCAAAAATAAATGTTGACAGAAACCTTTCGTGCAAGATATCCCACTCCCCTGTGCCATGTCAGAGCTCTGTTTCAGTATAGCAATTCCTCGGGATGATATCCAAGGTATGATAAAATAGGTGCACCCATTCTGGTTGTAGCTCCTCGCCATAGGCTTTGGTCCATTTGCTCAGGTGTATGTTTGGATTCTCTCACCCATCATATTTCTCTGTTTGTTGCAACGTCAGCCTCCCAAATTGTATCTACATCTTGCACTTACAACTTTGACAATCTGTGAAGGTTCCTTGATGGGTACCCCACCATCATGCCGGTGTCGCGTGCTATGCCCATTTGAGTGCATCAAATCACTGGTACTCTGGTACTGCACTCTCAAACTTCTCTAGGAATTCATTTACTATTGTGAGCTCATCATACACCGGTAGCCTGCAATCTTGAGCTTTAACTCAGTACAGGGATTTTGTCATCATATTGTAGTTTAAAGTAGTTGCCCCGTTCATTCTCTTCTACCATTTCTTGTCTTCTTCCTTTGAATCATTGGCGTATGGTTCCATGTAACCATATGGAATTCTTTGTTCCTCCATTACCTTACCCTTTATTGGCCTTTGTGCATGAATTTGGTAGATGCAATCCAATGCTTTGTCCTTCTCGTCGTCGAGTACAAGTTCAATGTAGCAGGGTCCCTTGGTTGGATCTAGTGGAACAACTATGCGACGTGACTTTTTCCCAAATATCATCTTCCTCTTCTTGAGATTAATAATCCCATTCATGTCGATGGCCCAGTCTATTCCCAACATTGCAGGGTATAGGCTTTTTTCGTCCACTATCTCCATAACTTCAAAGTATGTTCTAGTGCTCACACCATCCAGGCCTACGGTGATTCCTTGCAGCCTACCCATGTGAAAAATCTTCTGCTGATTTTCCATCTGTAATTGGATTGGAGACCATTGGAGTGGGGGCTTGCCAATATTCTCCCACATCTGCTTAGGCAAGACGTTTGCATCTGAACTGAGGTCCAGAATGACTTGATCCATCTCATAGTCAGCAATCCATGTTCTTAGTCACATTTCTTGTCTCGTCCATGACATATGGCTCCCCATTCGTTAGACTATGCGAGGTTATCTCCATCCTGCATATTTGTTAATTACTGCCTACAGTCCTTTCACTGCCCTATTATCACTAAGCAACTTCATGTAGGTTTCTAGAAAAGTTGTCAACATTGAGGGACCTTTATATGGCTCAGACAGATCCCCTTCTATGGTTGCATTGCCCCTTAGTACCATATTTACTTTAGGTTCTTCATCACATGTTTCAACCCTTATTATCTGCACATTTTGTGACATTATAGGAGGTGTTGTCCTTTTTTCACGAATCAGTGCTAGCAACATAGGGAAATCTAGTAGTTCATGGTCGAATTACTTGCAATAGGGACATGATATTCCAGTTGGATTTGTGCAATCCCACACGTATTGTCCTTGTCCTCCACAATTGTAACAAATTAGCTATCCTCAACCCCTTCCTAGTCCCATTTTGCCCCGTCCTCAACCTTGTCCTTGGAATCCACTGAATGCAAAACTTGCACTTGGGTTTTGACCTCACCCCTCAGTCTGCATTTGGTAGGCAGATGCCTAATCTACCAACTTCCAACAATCCCTTTCCTTGTGACCCACCAATCTACAAAAGTTGGAAAAGAGGTACTAGGGGGTCTGATTATATTTCGACAATAGGTGGAAATTATTCGTGTTGTGTCTTCCTCCTACTTAACAGATTGCACACCAAAGAAGGGCAATCATGCTCGATCCTACCTTTTGCTTTGGTCGCAATGGTGTTGGTCCCCCCGTGAGCACAAGATTCACCTTGACTGGACAATGGTCTTTATCATGTCCCTAGCCCCTACACTTGATACAACAATCTTCTTCCCGAACTTCTAGCGCCTAGTCTTGTTTTAACTTCTCTATTTCAAAACACAAATTTTGGACCTGCTCTTGGATTTGCTGAACTCCCAACACTGGGTCCTGTATCGTGGTTTCATGTAGTCGCATTACCTCCTCCAGCGCTTCTGCTTGGGTTGAGATCTTCTGTTGTGACAAAGCCGATTTCAGATATGACATTAGTGATGTGATTAACCAAGTGTGGTGCTACGCATCTGTCAGGGTCATGTTGGCCTCGAGAATAGTGAATTTCAAGCTTTGATCCAAATACCACGGGGTCTCACTAGGCATCATCGTGATTTCTTTGAATCCTATGACCGACCACAATTCGGATTTTGACCGGCTGAAATCCTTTTTTAATTTAGTGTGGATGTCCGATATCCTCGCCCTCGGGTTGATGCCAGAATACCTCATATACCATGTTAGCACTCGATCCAGTAGTGTGCTGACTAAGACAACTTTCTTGATATTATCATCCATGATCTACTGCGTGTCCCATACTGAATTCAATACAAACCAAAATGTTTCCAGATATTGAATTCCTTCTCCTTTGAATACTGGTAACTGGATGGCACTCACCATTACTATCATCGTTTCTCTTTTCTCTAGTGTCCTCGTATTTCACATCAGGCACCCCTTAGGTAGATCCCAGTCCTGGCAGCAGAACTATTTGTTGGCTTATTGGGGCCTAACACAGGTTTGAAAGAATTATTTGGCCAAACAAATCCTGTAGCTACTGGCCCTTTCGGCAACAATCCGTGAAATGCGGACTAAGATGTCACCCAAGGTAGCAGAGGAGGGTGTTGGAACCAGGTTTCTGCACCCTGGGGATGTCTTGGATGTGGTTTGGGCCTCGCACGCTATTCTACAACCCCGCACTGTGGGAGATCCACATGGATTAGAATACCCTTATTGCACTTATTATAGATTTAATCCCTTATTACTATTTTGATCTAGGTAACATGGTCTCTAAGCAAACATTTATTACTTTTTGGTTACTTTGCGCATCAAGATTAACCCAGCTCACATCTATTTAGTAGTAGAAAATGAAAAGATCATAATAGTTCATTTATTATAAAAGAGTAGAGTCGCAATTAACATAAAATTCAGAAGAAAGTTATCATTATTACCAATCCTCAAAAAAACATCCAGTTCCACCTTGCGCACTCAGCTGCAGGGGTCCACGTACATAATTATGAACTTTCCAGGCCTCTGCTCACATAGTTGTAAAGCCTCTACCTTCTATCCTACTCCCTCACCTCAGACTTATAGATGCTTCCAAGCTATTTCCTTTAAGAACCCATTACATTCGATCTTAGAAAAAGAACTACTTTTCCCTCATAGAGCCATGCTCTATTTATACTTTCCCTTGGCCCGCTATCCCTCCACAGGCTGACTCTATTACTATTTCTTTACATTATTTTCGAGCACACTACACTTTAATTCAACCTCCTATAGTGCACACTCTGCACATTCCCCGGAGTCCTTTATCCTAATATTACCCAAAATTTTAGGCTTCACACCGTATACTTGTTCCACGGGGCTTGCACTACCCAACAGTGGTTTATACCCTTATCGGTTCCAGAAGGCATATCGGATTGGCACGTTGGAGTGGAAGGGAATAAGGCCCTGGACAGTCATGATGAGCAACTGCTGATGAAACGAGGACCATTGTATCGAAAGGGGATGAATGGTAGAGATGTGATAGGCGATCACATATCGAAGAGGCAAAGGAGAAGTGCTAATGGAATCGCAAGGGCCGATATGCTAATAGCGATCATGCACTAATCTGCAATCGAAGATCATGTCGGTAGTTTGACATTAGCATCAGATGAATATTGAGGAAAGTGGAAGGAGTTAATATGGATTGGTGGACCCGCCGATAGTTAACAATGTCAACGCATAGAATTTGGAGTCTGAGTATGTATTCTAGAGTGGGTCTTTTATGGTTTTCCCCGTGTACTTTGTAATATGTGTTACCGAAGGGTTAGGGTTTGAATGCCAATACGCTAAGCTTTTGATAATGTGAAAAAACTTTGATAGTTGAATGGTTCATGGCTTTAAGGCTTAAAAGCCTCAAGTACACTCCTGATAGGCTTTGTGGGCCATAGCCCATAGGTATTAGAATCAATTTTTTTTAAGGGAAAGGGATTTTGGTTAACCCACAATTTCTCTTTCCATCACTAAGTCTGTCAATTCAAATTGCTTTTTAAGGCTACACTTCACATGGTTTATAAGGTTGGGATCACTACTAGTAAGGGTAAGATCATCAACATAAATAATAATAATGATAAGAGACTTACCCACTTTCTTGGTGTAGATAGTATTATCTAATGACACCTAGAAAAGCCAATATCTAAAAGAAAGCTCTCCATTTTGGCATACCAAGACTGAGGGGATTGCTTGAGACCATAAAGGGATTTCTTATGCTGACATACAAGACTGGAGTCTATTTGTATAAATCTAGGAGGTTGTTCCATATAGATTTCTTCATGCAAGTCACCATACAAGAAGGCAAATTTAACATCCATCTGGTGGACTTCCCATTTGAAAGGGCCAACAAGGGAAAGAACATGGTGGATAGAGTTCATTTTGGCAACAAGGGAGAAGGTTTCGACATAGTAAATCCCTTCAACTTGTGAAAAACCCTTAGCAACAAGATGAGCTTTATGTTTATGGCTTGAAGCTTGTGCAAATGTGTCGAGATCATAATTAATTGAAGCTCGAGCAAGTAAAGAAGAGGCTATATTGAACTGAGAACATGTATGATGATGATGTGTAAGATCACCTCCAAGAGAACCTGTTGAATCTCGAGTAGCATGGACCCATTTTGGGAGCTCAAGAGCTAAAGGAGGATCCCAAGAAGGTGGGGGAGGATTGCAATCATCGTTTTCATCATCTAAAGAAGAAATATTTTCAGAAGTAGAAGAGATAAAGAGATGTGGCACATCTATCGAACTAAGCTCGTAGGTTGATATATTTTTAGAGAACTTTACATATCTTCTAATGATAACATTTTTTTAGTTTAGGTTGAAGAAGTCTATATCCTTTTAGATATTCAGAATATCCAACAAAACTACATTTTTTGCTCTTAGGTTCTATGGCTTTACTTTTTTCATCTAGAATATGGACCCATGGTTCACTTCCAAAAACACGAAAGTGACTTACATAGGGTTTAATTGAGCTCCATTTTTCTTCTGAAGTTATATTCTTTAAAACCTTAGTACGAGTGTGATTTACTATGTAATTTCCCCAGTTAATTGCTTTTTCCCAAAATTTAAGACTACGTCCTTTAGATTGAAGCATACAATTAACAATTTCTTTTAAGTTGTGATTCTTCCTTTTTGGTACACCATTTTGTTGTCAAGTATATGGAACAGTATGTTGCAATTGAATTCCATGCTCAATGCAAATGTTGATGAATTTTTTGTTAATATATTCTCCACCAAATATTACCTTTAGAATTTGATGTCCAGATTGTTTCTCAACAAAGGCCTTAAAGGCCAAAAACATGTTAAAGACTTCACTCTTGAGTTTTAAGAAGTATACCCAAGTGTGCCTGGAGAAATCATCAATGAATGTTAAGAAATACTTGTAGCTAGAGAATGAAACAATTGGAAGTGGACCATATAAACCACTATGCACAAGATGTAAAGGGGTTGAGGCATGCCAAGATGCATTTTTTTCAAAGCTATCCTAATGTTGTTTTTCGAGTACACATTTGGAACAAACATCATCTTGGCAAGATACCATAGGAAGACATGTCACCATATTTTCCTTACATATATTTTGAAGGAAGTGATAGTTTAAGTGACCAAATCCCTCATGCCAAAGTTTGCTCACTTCATCATTGTGAGTAGCAAATACCGAGGAAAGAGTTGATGACCCAAAGTTGTTAAAATTATATAGCCTTGTAGAATCATTAGCAATTCCAGTAACTAAAATCTGTCTAGATCTCTTAGGTCCTTAATTACAACATCATGAGGTGAAAACTCAACAATTTTACCTTCACTTGAATGAGTTATTTGATATACAGATAGAAGGTTGCAAGATAAGGTAGGAATACATAATAAATCATTAAATTGACCATTGTCTACATGAATAGATTGACCCCCTACAACGATAAGAGATTTATCATCATAAAGATATATATTTTTTGTGTTACAATCATTTAAAGAAGAAAACATGGCTTTATTTTTTTCCATGTGATAAGAAGCTCTAGAATCAATGAGCCACTCATGAGAATGATTATGAAGAAGATACATTTAGCGCATAACCAGACTGAGATGATTGACAACCACATGGAGAAAGTTTTATTCATGAAGATGAAGTTGAAGTTGAAGAGTGCTCCAAATGGATGGTATGCTTCTTCATTGCTGCTTCCAAGGATTCAATCTTCTTAAAACATTTGGATTCTAAGTGGCCATCACAATTACAAAAGTTGCAATGCTTATTACTCTTCTTCCCTTTGTTTTTATTTCCCTTATCATTTTGATGAATTGAATTTTCATTTTGTTTGGTTTAGGACCACTATTTTTAGGATGTTTCTTCTTACGATTCTTTGAATTTGGTTGTTGCTGGGATGCTAAGGATTTCTTAGAGGAGTTTCCAGTATGAAGAAGACCAAGATCTAATACTTTTTTCTTATTATCTTATTAAAGAATCACAAAAGGCATCAAAAGAGGTGGACTTGTAGGCTTATCCTTGAGAAATCAAGGCTTCTATAGTAGAATGGAAGGTGGAAACAAATGCAGAGTAGTCTGATCCTAACTTAATAAGAATGGAATAAATAAGGCTAGCATATTCTTTCTTAACATTAACACCTTCCAAGAGAAATCTAAGCATATTGAACTTAGACAAAAAATCTTCAATGTCAAAAAAATTATTGGGGTCCAAATTAAGCAACTGATTTTCGAGTTGATGGGCTCTAATTTCATTTTTAATTCCAAAAAATTTATTGAGTTCTTTGATTACTTCATCAGGGGTATCAAGTTCTGCGATATGGAATCTAAGGTTTGGAAAAATATATATCCCTATCAACCCACATGCTTGATCTTTCTTATTTTCCCATTTGGATAACTTATCTTCATTTTTAGGTTTAGATTCTTGGCTTGAAGCTATTCTATAAAGACATTTAATTGTAAGTAAATCCACAATGCAGGATAACCATTCGGTGCTATGAAGAAAAACTAGGCATGGAATTTCCATTTTAAAAGAAACTGAAGTTTAAGATGTTGAAATGAAGTGTTCCAATGGAAGGACCTCGAAACATTAGGCTGTTTAAAAAAAAATAGCTCTGAAAATGGCTTCTTGATGAATAAGTTATGGTTTTTTGAAGAAAAGTTGTTGAAGATATCAATGAACTAAGTGAATGTTCGAAGTGAATGATAAAAATTATAAGTGACTCACTTTATATATTGGGTGAGAACACTTTTACATAAATTAACTTTAAAACATAAGTTACATTTTATTTTTGAAAAAGTAACTCAACAAAATCAAAGAATTGAACCGAAGACCCTTATTCTCATAAAGTCACTGTGGACCAAGTGAGCTAGTTTAAAAAATTAGTAAGTTTTGGAGAAGAAGGGTTTTTTTTTCTTTTTTCTTTTTGCTTACTTAAGCTTTGGAGCGCATTCTTACTTGAAAAACCTATTTTTCCCTAGAAAGCAAGAAAAACCACACAACACAAAATGAAAATGAAAAATAAATCCAAGTCTTACGACCTAAAGTTATAATTGGCCAATATTTTCCTCAATGTTTGTAATTTTTTGAGATCACACTAGGGCACAACACAGAAGAGAATACGTATGAGAAAAACCCTTTCTTTATGTTTCTGGTTTGCTCAGATCACACAAAGACACAGGGAAAAGACAATACATAGAAATGAAAGGTATAGATCGAGTAATAAGAAAATTTATTGATGACTATAAACCAAAATAACTAGAGAGATCAATAACTATAACTGCAAGTAAAGACTCTATACATATAGATATTATAGTGATGTAGCTAGGGCTACCATAAGCCTTTTCACGTGAAATGAAATGGGTCACTCACTAGAGAAAATGTTCCTAATACGATAGAGAAGTTGTCTAGGCCTAAAAGTGGTTAGAAATAGTAGATCTAGGAAACACGAGTAGGATGCAGTTTTACTGGCTTCAGATTTGGATCACCAACGGTGCGAGCCTCGAATAGCTTTGATACCATGTAGGAATTTAGACGATAAATTCCTTAGATAGAAAACCATAGGACACCCCTCACAAATAGATCACAGATCAGTACACCAATATACTTGATGTGGTTAAAACCCTCAAAGAGGGAAACAGTCCACAACCTGAGCCAACACGTCCACTTCAAGAAATTTATTAATGTAAAAGAAAGAAAATTTATATAAGCTTCACTCATGAATGATCACCTTACAAATGACCCTCCATGTCATTTAAATAGAGATCATGCACCAATAGTGTGTTAAACCACAAATCAAGAGTCCATAATACCAAGGAGAGAATGAACCATCAGATCAGTTAATGTCTAGAACCTATTGTGACCGTCAAATTGTAAGTTACAAAAAGTACATAGTAAATAAACACACTTTACCTAACTATGCACTAGACCAAGTTATACTTAACTATTTACTATGTGTCAGAATATCTTGACAAAAAATAAGTTAGTTTTTTGTTTTTGGATGTAACCAAATAGGATAATATTTTGAAACTTAAAGGAATATAGCTAGGATTAAACACATATTTCTTTAATTTTAGGTGGTGTGATTTTCTTTAAATAAGAATATCTATTTACATGTGATAAACACTTATTTTCTCATATGGTAATTTGATAATTAAATTATTATAAATTTTACTAATAAAAAAATATATATAAAAATTAAATAATAAAACTAATTCGTGAAAATTAAATTAAAAATAATTAAAATCAAAACATAACTCCATATAATATAATATATATAATAAAAATATAATAATATAAAGGAATGAACCCCACCACACACACATATATATTCTAAAAGAATGAATCATCAATGAAGCAATATCTAAACAAAAAGTAATGGGTGTTTTATGTTAATTTTTCTAAATACATACAATGACATTAGTTTTCTATTTAGACTTTATTTTATTTTTATTTTAATAGGGATACATGTCAAATCCACATTGAGCATGGACATACCTACACATCCTGCTCATATTAGGTTGCATAAACCAAGAGGCTCATTATATAGCCTAGTGTGAAGGCAATGTGTAAGTATGTATGTTCCACTTAAAATAAAAATAAAATATTCATGTTGCCTATAATAAAAAAGAAAAAAATAGTGTTATTCATATTTAATTAGTTGTCCATAGGACCTAATATAATTTCATGTAATGTAATTAGAAGTAAAAAAATTATGCTAGTAAGATATTTAAACCTTATACTTCAAAATATTTAAAGAATTAATATTCAAATTTAAATTCTATAATAATAAAAAATACATTTAATAACACTCATAAAAGACTCAATACACATCTATATAATCCTATAAAAATCAAAAAAACAAATTTAAACAAAAAAAAACTTAACTTCACTCTAAAATAGTTTGCAACAAAAGAATATCCTTGATTTAGGTAAATATTACTTAAAATGGAACTACACACTAAAATTATTAAAAGGTATAAAAATCAAACATATAATATATATATAATATATATATATATAGATTAAAGAATAAAACATCAATGAAGCAATAGGTCCAAAATAAATACAATAAGTGTTTTAATTTTTTATTTCTGAACACATATAATGATATTTCTAGTTTTCTTGTAATATATTCGGGTTGTGTTTTAAAACCCATTATAGACCCTTCTTAACCAAGCATCTAACATGAGCTAAGAGGGATCAAATTTCTTGATGTAAAACTTCTTTAGAGTTCAAAATCCAATATGTAATTTTTCATTGTTTAAGTATATAGCTAACCCAAATGTAAAATATTGAGACCAGTTCAAAAGTTTTAACCATAAAATTTACTTTTTTCATGATTTGTAGACACTTTTTCTAAAATAAAATATAACATATTTCACATAAAATGTACATCCAAATATTTTATTAGCACAAATTAAATTGTTTTTTTAATTAATATATTTTTAAGTATAGATCCTATTCAATATCTTATTGATAACCGACATAAAATATTTTTCTATATACAACATTGAAATATTTTCTTTCAACAACTTCCTTTTCCTATATATAGATATATATGAAGTTGATATTTACATAAATTAGTTAATGTTTCATATCATAATATTTTTACTTCTATTTACTTTACAAGGAATCACTTTACATACATAGCATATTCATTTTTATTTCAAGAGGGATAGGTAGACGTCAAATCTATGTTAAGCATGAACATAGTTACACATCCTGCTCATACTCGGTTGTAAAACTAGTATAGATCTATAAACTTATTTTAGAGTGCGAAAAGAAAAGTGTATTTCTTTACTGTTTAAATTGTATTTTTGAATGTTATAGAGATTATATAATATGTGTATTGAGCCATTTTATTAGCACACATTAAACTATATTTTTGATTATTAATATATTTTTAAAATAATGTTGATATATTAATTCATATTAATTATTTATTCATAAACTCACATTAGATATTTTATTCTATCAAATATTTTATTTAAACGTTTTTTTTTCTATATATAGATATACATAAAGTTGATATTACTTATTAAAATATTTTTGAAAAATATAAGGTTTAAATATCTCACTCACATTTTTTTTCACTTCTAATTACTTAACGTGAAATTATATTTTTTTTCTCTTTTTTATTATAGATGACATTATATTTATTTTAATAGGGACATACTTACACATTTCCTTTACACTGGCATCTAGAATGAGCGTTTTGGCACAGGTATACTTACACATCCTGCTCAAATTGGATTATAGAATAAGCCTCTATACCCAACAAGTATTAAAAATAAGATAATTAATATTAAATATAATCTTAAAAGAAATATTTGTTTCGACTTAAAATAAGATATATTATATAATCAGTAAAGAGATAAAATAATAAACAACTAATAAAATTAATAAAATTATATAAATTAATATATTATAATTATGCCTTGAGGCATTTCCCTTTGGGAACCACTCTCCAAAATGCCACCGTGTACAAATGTACACCATTAAATAGAATGTTAGACGATTGAATAATTTTACACCATCAAATAAGTAGTTAATAATTAAAATGAGTAACTTATTCTTGCTGAAATGTTTCTTCTCACTAAACGGTTTCTTCATGGTTAACTATTTCTTGATGGTTAGAAACAAAGAATTATTCCAGTCTTGTTTTATCATAAAAAGGTTTGAAGGTTAATAGTTGATCTAGATGTTCGTTGGCATGTAGGTGAATAGAAGCCTCCATTTGCATGGACCTGTAGATTTGACCTATAGATTTTAGAGGGAAAACAATGTTTTCGGGAGTGGAAGGACAAATTTCCTATGAAATGGAAATTAATTATATGTAGTCAAGATAATCATGAGGTTATTCTTTGACCCTATAAACTTTTAAACTTTTTTGGGTTCTGCAATTATAACATTGGATTAATCAATCATGGAAACTTGCAATATTGCCTCCCTGCTAGCAACTGTACTAGTCTAGTGTAATTTTTCTTTTCATCCAGTGTAATTTTTTTTCTTTCCATCCTTTGCGTGCACAAGATTTCTGAATGGCAATTTTTCTTTTCATCCAGTGTAATTTTTTTTCTTTTCATCCTTTGCGTGCACAAGATTTCTGAGTGGCAGACTTGTCGCTCACTCCCAGCTTATCCTTGCAAGTCAGCTTCATACTTAACTACAAATTCGAAGATATCGGGCATGTGAACAACAACATCGGTGTTGTTGTAACTTTGGCCTTCCCAGCGTTGTTGTAAATCCGACCTTATTAGCAAATGTTTATGTAGTGAATGGCCTTGGAGTGTCGATAGCTAGACTCGACCTTGCACCCAAAGGCATCATTCCATTGCATAACCATCCAGAAGGTTCTGAGATTCTGCTGGTGGTTGGAGGAGTAATCTGTGTTGGATTCATATCTTCAATCAATATTGTGTACAATAGAACACTCCACAAAGGAGACATCATGGTGCTCCCTTTGCCCGCAATCTTCCTCCTATCATCAAGAGGACTACGTTCCTTTCCTATGCCGAGGCGCTTCGGTGGCTAGCATATATGTATATATATCTGTTTCAAGTATTGATCCTTCAAGCTTCATCTTGTATTGTCTCATTCTAATGAAATTTCATGCATTAATGATATGTTGGTTTAGTAAGGTTGTTGCATATTCATTGCTTTGCATATTATCATTATTTTTAGCTATGTTTCTAAATAAAAAATAAAAAAAAGTTTTGTTGAAACTGAAATCTGTACCGGAAGTTGATGTGATTTTCATTAAGTAAATTCTCTCTAAACTTTCGAAAGTGATTGGTGAAGTTTTCTTGGCAACTAATTCTTAATAATAAGAAATGTTGGTTTGAAATGATATTGTGTTTAAATTTCTAGATTTTGAAGCTTACCATATGCATTTTACATATAAAAAATTAATAACCAGAAATTGAATTATTAATTCATTGTATTTCTTTTATAGAAATTTATCAAAATTTGTATATTTTCTTTCATTTTGATGGCCTTAAATGACATTAGGTTTAAATTTATAGATTTCGGAACCTTCGAAATGTATGTTATATAAAAAAATAAAATAATAATAACTAGAAATTGATAAATTCATTGTATTTTTTTTTATTTATAAAATTTTACCTGAATTTGTGTATATTCTTTCATTATGATATCTTTTATTTAATTTGTAAATAATTTCTATTTTTGGATGATTCATTTTGGTTTGAAAATTTTCAATTTGAAAAAATGTAATATTAAATTTCCATTGAGCTTGATGAAGATGCAAAGTGGGGAGTTTTTTTTTTTAAGAATGGATGGTTCCAAAATATATAAATTGTATTTTTTTGTTGAAGTTAAATTAAGAATCAAGAGTTTTTATTTAATTTTTTGTGACAATAAGATTTTAAAAGACCATTTACACTAACTTTATGTTTGTGATTATCAATGTACAGGAAGTTAATTCATACAAGTATCTTAGAGTTGGCATTCATCACAAGATTCATTGGAGCTCCGACATTGAGAAATGACTAATAAAGGATGGAAAGCTTCTTTGGCCTTGACAACTACAAACGAGTGTCAGAGGGTAGATTAGTCCCTACCACATAAGTTAGAAATTACCCTCTAAGTAAAATTGCATATAATATGGTTGTGACCATATTAAAGGAGGAAGTTAATTCATACAAATATCTTAGAGTTGGAATTCATCACAAGATTCCTTGGAGAGCAATTTCTTTTTATGCTCATAAATATTGGAGAGAAGTTTCCTTAATCTTTGTACTTTTGATGAGTATTCTTATTGGCATCAATATTCTTTGAAATGACTACCTCATTTATTCACAATGGTTTAGCAAAGTCTTAGCAACTTTGTGTTAATTTTGAAGCAATCTTAAGAAACAAATTTTGAAGCAATCTTAAGAAACCTAATTGTATTTTGATTGGAATCAATATTCTTTGAAATCACTACCTCATTTATTCACAATGGTTTAGCAAAGTCTTAGCAATTTGTGTTAACCCCGATGTTGACTGAATTTTGAAGCAATCTTAAGACTGAATTTTGAAGCAATCTTAAGAAACGAATTTTGAAGCAATCTTAAGAAACCTAATTGTATTTTGACTATACATAAGGTTCTTAGTCACAACCATACTCTCAATGGAGGAAATACCAACTTCTATGAAGGGGATGAGATATGGCATATTGCTTTTAATATCAATATTGTAAGTTATACAACACTTCTCCATTTTTCAATTCCTTACCTGAATTTGTGTATAGTCTTTCATTCTAATATCTTTTATTTAATTTGGAAATAATTTATATTTTTTGATGATTCATTTTGGTTTGAAAATTTTCAATTTGGCAAAATGTAATATTAAATTTCCAGTGAGCTTTATGAAGATGCAAAGTGGGGAGTTTTTTTTTTAAAGAATGGATGGTTCCAAAATATATAAATTTTATTTTTTTGTTTAAATTAAATTAGGAATCAAGAGTTTTTATTAAATTTGTTGTGATAATTAGATTTTAAAAGACCATCTACACTAACTTTATGTTTGCGATTATCAATGTACATGAAGTTAATTCATACAAGTATCTTCGAGTTGGCATTCATCACAAGATTCATTGGAGCTCCAACATTGAGAAATGACTAGCTTCTTTGGTCTTGACAGCTACAAACGAGTGCTACAGGGTAGGTTATTCCCTACCACATAAGTTAGAAATTACCCTCTAATAATAATTGCATAATTGCATATAATATGGTTGTGACCATATTAAAGGAGGAATTTAATTCATACAAATATCTTAGAGTTGGAATTCATCACAAGATTCATTGGAGAGAAATTTCTTTTTATGCTCATAAATATTGGAGAGAAGTTTCCTTAATCTTTTTACTTTTGATGAGTATTCTTATAGGCATCAATATTCTTTGAAATGACTACCTCATTTATTCACAATGGTTTAGCAAAGTCTTAGCAACTTTGTGCTCATTTTGAAGCAATCTTAAGAAACCTAATTGTATTTTGATTGGCATCAATATTCTTTGAAATGACTACCTCATTTATTCACAATGGTTTAGCAAAGTCTTAGCAATTTTGTGCTAACCCCAGTGTTGACTGAATTTTGAGGAAATCTGAAGAAGCGAATTTTGAAGCAACCTTAAGAAACCTAATTGTATTTTGATTGTAAATAAGGTTCTTAGTCACAACCATACTCTCAATGGAGGAAATACCAACTTCTATGAAGGGGATGAGATATGGCATATTGCTTTTAATATCAATATTGTAAGTTATACAACACTTCTCCATTTTTCAATTCCTTTATAATTCTCTATATTTATTCATTTTCTCATTCATATATTTCCACTTAAGATCTTGTTGAAAGTTAAGTTTTTCTAGATATTTATATGAGTTAACTTCCTCTAAGTTGTTGTCATAGAAAAAATGATCTCATGAACGAACTAAGAATTCTCCAAGATTTCTATTCTTGTACATGTTTACCAATAAACATCAATAAACATTGATAAGATAAAGGTTGTGATAATTATATTTTAAAATATCATTTACACTAACATTATGTATAATATTATCAATGTAGAGAAAGTTAATTCACAAAAATATCTTAGCATTGAACTTCATCACAAGAGTCATTGGAGCTCTAGCAATGAGAAATGATTAATAAAGGATGGAGATAGTGCCACACAAGATTCATTAGAGCTCTAGCAATGAGAAATGAGTAATAAAGGATGGAAAGAATATTTTCCCTTAATAACAACTATAAACAAGTGCCACAAGGTAGCTTTGGCCCTACCACCTAAATTAGAAAGTAAGATTCATTGGAGCTCTAGCATTGAGAAATGGTTAATAAAGGATGGAAAGCTTATTTTCTCTTAACAACGACTATAAAAAAGTACCACAGGGTAGCTTAGTCCCTACCACCTAAATTAGAATCCCTACCACCTAAATTAGAAATTATACTCTCAAAAAGATTGCATATAAGATAGGTGTGACCAAATTAGGTAGCTTAGTCCCTACCACCTAAATTAGAATCCCTACCACCTAAATTAGAAATTATAATCTCAAAAAGATTGCATATAAGGTAGGTGTGACCAAATTAACTTAGAATCATTTGATGGGTTGAGAATAATTTGGGAGGATATTAGAGGATTAGAGGAAGACAATAAATTTTTTACTTATGTTTGAAATTATTTCCTTAGTAAAATTGCATATAAGATGGTTGTATCTAGATTAACACAATTATATTAGAGGAAGACAATAAATTGTTTACTTATGTTTGAAGTTATTTCCTCAGTAAAATTGCATATAAGATGGTTGTATCCAAATTAACACAATTATTTAATAGGTATAGAAGCTTGAGTTGTAACTCGTAGGAATTTGGCATAATTAGGGGAAATAGATATCATAGAAGACTTGAAATATGAAATGGGTACATGCTGAATTTAATTTAATAAATATGTAATTATTATTGGAAAAGTAATATCAATTAAATGTATACATTTTTGAATATTGATCACAAAAAATAATCAACATTAAGATAAAATGACATCATATAAAGAGAACAAGGTATCTAAATTA
>APFE030193805.1:3982-17094 GCA_000404065.3 Pinus taeda
AGATAATTCTTCAGCTAAAATCACATGATACAATATTTGTCGAGGTAATGGCTAGAGTGCCACCTAAAAGCTTAAGGGGAGGTAATGGCTAGAGTGCCACCTAAAAGCTTAAGGGGCAACAGACCACATATAAGTTATTTCTTTATTAAATTAAAGGTTAGTTAATTTAATAAATTACAAGTAAAATACTAAGGATTAATAATTATGTTTTTTAATTAATTAAATAAATTTAATTGTTTATTATCAATTTGTCACTTAAATTGAAATTAATAGTAAGTTAATTTATTATATAATATATATAATAACTAAGATATTTATATTTTTTTAGACAAGTTACTTGTTCAAAATAGAATACACTCACATTCTAAATTCGACTTTTCCTAAAATATGACTTAATTCAAAATTATTCCACTCTTCTTGATTTAGTTAAATGACTCTCCTGAATTTTATCAACTCTTACATACATAATACATAAGTAATTACGATTGGTTGGTCGGGGCGGATGAGTGCATGATTGGTTGGTCGGGGCGGATGGTTACTCTGCCGCCGACCACGGTTCGACTCCTGCAGCGACGCTGCCCATTTGTCCTCGCCATGCTTCGGCGATTGCTCCCGCGGATGACGTTTCGTGACGCGCCCGCACGTATCGGTGGATATGTATATTTGACTATGTGTTTATATCCTTCGGCAATTTGTAACATATGCTTCGGCAGATAATCTGTAAATATATGCTTCGGCAATACATATATGTTGTATGATGCTTCTTCAGCGGGATACTTCCCCCCTGAAAAAAAAAAAGTAATTACGATTTCTAATAAAATGCCCATAAATTCTCACATATTTTTGAATGTTTAATATATGCAATGTCTTTGGCCTTTGCTCTACACCTCTGCTGAACAATCATTAAGTTTTTTTTAAAGCTAGCCTTAAAATTCCCCTCTTGTTTCAGTCGGCCACTAAACTCGCAAAATTTTTAGCATGGATAATGCTTTCCAAATATTAAAGTTTTTTAATACGTGCGGAATCATTATATATTTATTGGAAAATTAATCTTAATCACCGTGTTAAATACATAAACAACGACCATATTTTTTTTAAGTAGATTAGATTAAATGAAGTTTTAAGCCGAGGACAAATTTTCCATTTCGCAACACACATCAAGTAGTTAATAATGAAAGAGCATTTAATGAAGGTTTGGTGAAAAAGTATGGTCAAACATTTATTCTGCAACATCTACAAGTTCAGAAAATCATATATTTTGTACAAGCATCCATACTATGTCTTAATACTTTGACTCTGTCATAAATTAATGTGTTGAAATGTATGTTTTATATACACATGTGAATAAGTCTTTAGTTGAAGTTGAGTGGATGTAAGTCTAAGAGGTCAAGAGGGGAAAATAGTGGAGCAAATTTTGGAGGAGATGTGTTGAAATGTATCTTTTATATACACATGTGAAGAAGTCTTTAGTTGAAGTTGAGGGGATGTAAGTCTCAGAGGAAAAGAGGAGAAAATAGTGGAGCAAATTTTGGAGGAGAAAATCATGGAGCAAATTTTGGTGGGTGCCTGAAAACAATTTGTTACCAGGTTTTACAAAGAGTTACTCCCCAACTCCTAGTGAATGTAAATTGAAGTAAGAACACTACTCCTCTCCTATGCCCTCACGTGGCAGTGAAACTTTGTTAGTGTAAGAATAAGGTTTTTTACTAGGAGTTAAAAGGTTCTTTTGAACTCAAATTTTTGGAGGGTATTTAATAGCAAGGAGAAAGTTTTTTGTACAGTCACATCAAGCAAAAGCTTGACTAATCCTCAAATACCTTAGTTTAATGGAAAAATTTATGATTACTAGGCTATAACGATGAAGGCTTTCTTTTCTAAAGACATTTGAGATTTGGTGGACAATGGGTTCCAAGAACCAACAAATGCAGTAGCATACACTACCTTGTCACAAGCAGAAAAGGATTTGACGATGGAAAACGGGAAGAAGGATTCAAAAGATTAGTTCTACATTTTTCAAGCAAATCATGAAAGTATTTTCACAAGGATTGTAGCAGCAACAAGTTCTAAACAAGTATGGGCTACCCTCCACACATCCTACCATGGCATGGAAAAATTGAAGACAACAAAACTACAAATGTTGAGGAGAGACTTTGAGACAATTTGTATGAAATAGTCTGAGAATGTAGACTTATATTTTACACATGTAATTGGACTTGTTTCTCAAATCAGGTCTCATGGTGAGACACTTGAGGAAATGAGAGTAATTGAGAAAATTTTGAGAAGCTTTCCAGCAAGATTTGATTTCATTGTTGTGGCCATAGAAGAGACAAAGGATCTCTCACAATTTTCAGTGGATGAGCTTCATGCATCACTGGTTTCTAATGAACACAAACTGAATAGAGTAACAAACTCCTCATTGTAGCATGCCTTCAAGACACAAGTTTCATTTGGTCAAAGTAGAGGTAGAGGAAGATCAAATGTTAGAGGAAGAGGAAGAAGGCCACATAAAGGTGGAAGAGGTAGACCTTTAAACTCAAGTGGAAGGGGCAACAATCAAAATTCAAGTCAAGGCCCAAGTCAGAATCAAGCACAAGGTTAGAGGTATGATAAATCTCAAGTTCAATGTCATTATTGTAAGAGGTATGATATTTATGCAAATGAATGTAGAAAGAAGCAACATGACATAAGTAACAAACCAAGTGCAAATTTCACAAAGGAAAAGCAGATTCAAGATAGCATGCTTTTAGCTTGTAATGTAGCACAAGAAAAACAAAGGAATGTACAGTTTCTAGATTTAGGGTGCAACAATCACATGACTGGGAATATAGAAATGTTTTACAATTTAGATGAAAGTGTGAAATCTGAAGTGACATTAGGGAATGATAGAAAATTCTTTGTCATGGGAAAAGGAAGAGTCAATATTCTAACAAAGAAGGGGGAGAAGAAATACATTTTTGATGTTTATTTTGTCCCTGGTTTGAAGCATAACCTCATAAGCATTGAAAAACTCATGTAAAAGGGCTACAATGTCTTTTTCAAATATGATGAGGGCACAATTTTAGATAGGTCTCCAAGCAAACAACTGATTGCAAAAGTTCAGATGACAAGCAATAGAATGTTTCCCCTAAAGATAAAATTAGAATTTAAGGAAGAAGGTGCACAAGCACAACTATCAATGAACTCACAAGAGGATGAAAGAAAATTTGCAGTTGTCACACAAGTAAACTTTCAAGCAGAATTCAAAGATGAAAATTGGTTATGGAATTTGAGATTTGGTCATCTCAACTTTGGAGGTTTGAATTCACTGCATAGGAAAGGCATGGTGAAGGGATTGCTAATCATAGAAAAATTGGATAGCCTATGTGAAGGATGCATCTTGGGCAAATAACATAGAGAGACATTTACAACAGGAAAGTCAGTAAGGGAAAAAACACCTTGGATATTGTCCATTCAGGTTTATGTGGACCAATGCACACACAATCAATTGGTGGAAGCTATTAGTTTTTGACCTTCATAGATGACTACACAAGGAAGGCATGAGTCTACTTCCTAAAACATAAAAGTGAAGTGTTTGAACGCTTTCGCCAATGCAAAGCTCTTGTTGAGAAGCAATGTGGACACTACATCAAAGTCTTGAGGACTGACAGAGGTGGCAAATACATCTCAAATTATTTCCTATGTTGTTGCAAGGAGCATGGAATTCATAAGCAATTTACAACAAGGTATACACCTCAGAAAAATGGTGTCACGGAAAGGAATAATAATACTATTATGGAAATGGAAAGGAGTATGTTGAAGTCAAAGCATTTTCCAAATGATTATTGGGCTAAAGTTGTCGCATGTGCAACATATACCATTAATAGATGTCCAACCAAAAGTGTCAAGAATATGGTTCCTAAAGAGGCATGGAGTGGAAGTAAGCATAGTGCAACTCACATGAGAGTGTTTGGATGTGTGGCTTATGCACATGTCTCAGAGGAGTTGAGGAAGAAGTTGGACATAAAGGGGGAGAAATGCATATTTGTTGGATATAGTGATGAATCCAAGGCATACAAGCTCTACAATCCATCAACCAAGAAGGTCATAATCAATAGAGATGTGTAGTTCATAGAAAAGAAAGCATGGGATGAAAGTTTAGAGAAGACAATCAATGTGAAAACATGTATGCCACATGAAGACAAAGGTGAATTGACCGCAACTAATAATTCCTCAACGACAACTCCTATTACTCCTATTCAAGATCAACAAAGAAGTCAACAAGTGACGTTGTTAACAAATAACAAGACAGTGCCCTGCAATCAAACAAATGCCACTCCAAGCACACCACAAAGACCCGCAACATCATCTACCTCAAGTACAAAATCAAGTGACATGTCAATCCCATCTTCCGCAAGCACAAGAAGACCAAAATTCATAGATGTAAATGAAATTTATGAGAAAGATGAAGTTGATAGTAGCGCTCCAATCATTTCAAGTCATATATATTGACATGATTAATTTTCATACTTGGATAGTTTCCTTTAACATTATTGATGTTACTTGATCAGTTTATGTCTCATGGGAACTCACATGATCCATTAATCAACCTCTTGACACGCATCCTATCATATTTATCCTTTTCACAAGGTTTTCTATCGTAGGCCACTTCATCATCAACATTTTCAACCATTGTTGAGATTTTTTTTGGAATAACTATGTGTCAATATTTGAAATGTCCAATATTTTGAGTAGACACTCCACCCATCATCAAGGAAAAACATAGCAATAAAATGTGAAGTGAGTTTAGTAATGAAAATAGAATATAAAAGTAATGGAAAAGAATTAACCATGAAAGAAGAAAATGGGTTCCAAGGAATGGATATTATCTTTAAATCATATAAAGAATAATGTAGACATCATGAGAAATTTGAGCCATAAAAGATGAAGAAGCCAACAAAGACAAATAATTAAAGGATTCAAAAATATTAAAATATGGATTGAATTTTATTTTTTTGAAATTCAAATAAGGAAAAATAATATTCAACTATAAATTATAAAGAGATTACGAAAAAAATATGATAATATAATGGATTATTGAAATAAAATAAGATAAATTTGTTATTATCATGATGGAAAAATTAAAAAATAAAAATAAAAAGCGAAGGGAGCTGGTGGCCGAGTGGGGTTGGGGGAATATTGAAAACACCTAAAGAGAGTGACAGAAAGTAAAAGAATGGAAACTACTAAAGCTTAAGGGAATTTGAGAAAGGGAGATGGAGAAGATCAAGAAATCTGAACTACAAAGTATATGTTTTTCTTATTACAGACTTTAGTTTTTTTCTTCTACTTGTGGAGTTATCATCACCATGTGTATAATTTTATGGGATATGGACTCGGAAGCTCTATAATGGATGATCCTCTCTCAAGGAGATTAAAGGATCCTTGGTCTTGTCTTGGGTTTCAAAATAGTGTAGGGACAGGGAAATCCTATACGATGGAGGGCCTTAGAAGTCATAATACTTGGGGATACTCCTCTAGGTCTATAGATATTACTATGGGATAGGGAATTTATCAATTAACAACACGATGTATTTGGAACACAATGGTTAGAGGAATGACTATGAACAAGGGGGAAAATAAAAGGCATAAAAAATATGGAAAATATGAGTTTCCTCGTTTTCCGATCAACCTCACCTTACTAGAGAAAATAGAGAGCATAGGTTATAGAGCATTGATATCACACCTAGGTCTTGAAAGCACAACAACTAATCGCAGATGTAAAGAAAATGTCATGTAAAATTGTAGCAATATTTTAGATGATAAACTTTTCGATGATATTGATGATTATATATCGAATGTAATCCACTCTATAACATGAGGTACCAAATCTATAGAATCATTGAGATGTATTAGATGACCACGACCATAATATCCTAGGCACTAGTAAAAAAATAAAAAGACTTTTCATGAAGATATCCTACACACTTTGAGGATATCTGAAGGGAAATTTGACTCAATGTGCAAAGGAGTTATAGGATTATCTTCTTGGTAGCACCGACCACAAATGAGGACACATGTAAGCATCAGGGAGGGAAAGTTGGGGACACTCCAAACAATCCTATCATCCGAGGGAGGAAGGTCAACCTTTTGGCCTGCAAACAATGCATTCTAAACATGGGGAACATGTTGAATAGATCATGACATTAGAAAAATTTCACCCCCATCCACATGAATAGTTTGGTTTGGATATATTTTTCCTTTCTAACATGTTTATCAATAAATGGCCATAGCTATAGGCCTATAGTTTATTGTCTATATATGTTTTATGACCTTGCTATTTTTATTATTATTTTGAATGTCTAAATGATACTCTAGAAAAACTTAGTGCTGAAGGGTGACTAGTTTTCCTTGTGGAAGTCACCATATAACATAGTGTTTGTACTTCCTGTTTTTTCCCTAATGTAAATATATATAAGCTTTTAGCTTTAAATAAAAGGAAAATAAAATAAAATAAATCTCAAATTAAATATTTCCCTTGATTTATTTAGTCCATCCCAACTTAATTGTTAACCCTTTATTTAATGTGACCCTCCATTATTAGCACTTATCTTACATTGAGGATGAAGGAAATTTTTTGTTATGAATGAGATATCTCAAAATTGGTGTGGGCGAATTTAGCAATATGATGGAGGGGTGTGTAGATGTTACCTACTCAAGTCATCATTAGGTTAAATATATATTTGAACTTTAGCATGATAGTTAGAGTGAGTCACTACTTTTCCATCAAGAGGAAGAAGAGAGTGTAGTCATCACACATTTTTAGGGGAAAATAAACTAACCTTAGATGTGGTAAGGTTTTAGGGTTGATTGTATAACCTATCGTTATCTACTAATTAGGGTAATTTAATTAGATATCAACAATAAATCATCTTAAGAGTTAATCAATTAATGCATCTATTAAGAGCATATTTCCAATGGAGAGACCATAGATCAAAAGTTCAAATTCAATAAATTTTCTCAAGATTACCATATAACTGGTAATTAAATTTCTCTCCATTCATATATTTTAAAAATAGAAAATTATTCTTTAGAAAAAAAAAAACAACTTTAAAAATAGCAAAAAAAAATAAATATTAACGATATTTAAACAATTATACTAAGGAATATTATTAGGATTTAAACAATTATAAATGAAATAAATTTATCTTAAAAAATCATATTCATGCTTTGAAGTTAAAATCTTTTAATTTTATCCATTCATGATTTGAAATTGAAATATTTTAACTTTTTTCCCTTGAATGATCTGTGGATGAATTCTTTATACTTTTGGATTCACCCCTTAGGTTTAAGACCTTTCATTTGACCTAAATGAGAGAGGTAAGGCTCCCTAGGTGATGCCAGGTGACTTACGTAGTAGTTGTGTTATGAAACGGACTCACAAAAAGATAGAAAAGATAGATCAACGACTTCAAAGTCAGCCTCTTCGAGGGGTCAACCTCCTTTACATTACACAAATGAATAATTCTCAGATGATACAAATGACAAGACCTCCTTTCTATATATAGGAGTCTAAGGGGTCCCAATACAATCAGAACCTACATAACAATAATATTGTAGGGGCACAACAATAACAATAGTGGGCTTCTATGGGGCATAATAATAACAACATGGGGACTATATGGGCACAATAATACAATAATGGGGTTGCACTAATAATAATAAGGGGTTACACTAGTAGTATAGGGACCTAACATTCCCCTGTCCTTCAAAAAGTGTTGCTCTCAACGCTTGAGTAGTTCTGGATGCTTTTGTATAAAATTCTCATCCTCCCATGTGGAATCTTTAGCAGGTAAGTTCTTCCACTTGATGAGATACTCTAAAATTGATCGATTTCGCAGCTATCGATTTCTTGTTTTTGTAACTGCTTCCGTTTCCAATATGATTTTTTCTTCCTCTTCAAGTTTTGGCAATATTGTTTGAACTGTGATCTTCTCACCTATAACCTTCTTTAAGCATGAAACATGGAAAATTGGGTGCACTTAGGAATATGCAGGAAGCTCCAATTTGTATGCCATAGTACCAATCTTTTGTAACACCTTGTATGGACCATAATACTTTAGTGATAATTTATTATCCTTTTTATCTTGCTTGAGGGAAATTTGTTTGTATCGTTGTAGTCGTATAAATACCCAGTCACCTATATCAAAACTTCTTTCGCTACGATGTGAATCTGCCTGCTGTTTCATTCTATTCTACGCCAAAGTGAGGTTACCCTTTAAGAGTTTGAAAACTTGTTGTTGATGCTCGATGTGATATTCCACTACTTGAACCTTAGAATTTTATTTTAAAGATGGTGTGATGGACAGTGGATGATATCCATAAAGTTCCATAAATTGGGTCATTTTTACTGCATTATGGAAGGAAGTGTTATACCACCATTCATCTAGAGGCAGCCACTTGACCCATTGTGTCTGTTTATCATATACAAAGAAACGAAGATATCCTTCCAAACATTTTTTCACTATCTTCGTTTTCCTATCAGATTGAGGATGATAAGATGAGCTATGAGCTAACTGAGTACCAAAATATTCCACCTCTTGTACTCCAAAGAAACATTTGGAGCTTTTTCCATATAATTTTTTCTCCTCCAATAGTTTGAGCGCCCTATCAACATGTTGAACATGATCTTTCCAAGACTTGTTGTAGATTTATATATCATCAAAAAATACTAACACAAAGTTTCTAAGGAAGGGTTTCAAAATGGAATTCATCAAACGTTAAAATGTAGAAGGTGCACTGGTAAGGCCAAAATGCATGACCAAAAGTTCATAATGACCCTCATGATTTCTAAATGTTGTTTTTGGAATGTCTTTAGTCTTCATTCTGATTTGATGATATCCTGAATGAAGATCCAACTTGGTGAGGTAAATTGATCCATGCAATTCATCCAATAATTCATCAATGTCAGGAATGGGAAATTTATCTTTAATAGTGAGCTTGTTGAGCTCCCTATAATCTGGAAACATGTTCCATGATCCATCCTTCTTGTGCACCAATACTACTAAAGAAGAGAAATAACTTTGACTAAGTTGAATTATACCAACCTCTAGCATTTCTGCAACCATACGATCAATTTCACTCTTTTGGGCATAGGGATATCTGTAAGGCCTGACACTTCCTGGAATCAAATGAATAGCATCATTATGATCATGAAGAGGTGGGAGGCCTTTAGGAGTCTCAAATACCCTGGAATGATTGTCCAAGAATTTTTGAAGATATGGAGAAATAGATGATTTCGATGTGGGAACCTCTAGTGAAAATAAGTGTGCAATTATGCCTCATTGTTATTTCTTTAGAAGCTTTGTCATTCCGTAAGAGCTAATTATCTTTCCTGGTTTCTCTATGATACCCATTAATTCAACTTCCTTTCCTTCCAAAAAAAAATCATGAAAAGTTCTTGAAAATTAAAAGCTATTGTACCCAAGGATTATAGCCATTCGACTCCTAGTGCAACATCATCACCACCCAGTGGAATGGAAAGCTTTGGGCTATTCAATACATATTCTCTCATTGATATCTTGATATTATGGAATTTTCCAGAGAAATTTTTTGTTCCTCCACTTGCAACCATTAATTGACACTCTGGTGCCAGATATAGGAAGAAATTCAATTCCTTGGCTATCTTACAATGAGTAAAATTATGGGTACTTCCCGAATCAATCAACATTATTACCTTTTTCTTCTTGATATGTCCTTCTATATTGATAATTTGAGGAGTGGTAATTCTACCCAATGCATTACAAGATATGATCGGATTCATTTCTTCTTTCTCTAGGGTCTTTTCCTGGTGTGTAGCCTCTTCTTTTGATGTTTCCTGTTCCTTTTCTTCCTCTTCTTCAAATTCTATGTAAAATAATTTCTTCTTAGCACACTTATGATCTTTAGTGTATTTTCTATCACAACTGTAACAAAGCCCTTTTGCTCTTTTTTTTTCCAATTGTTGTGGTGTCAACCTTATAGGTTGTGGAAGGCTATGGGAAGCAACACTTCCATCTTTATAGTTGTGAGTGGTAGGCTTCATTGTTGCCATAATTTTTCTTTCCATTTTTCTTGACAACCTGAATTCCTTCTCCAGTGAATCAGGTTCCCAAAGGCGAACCTCATGTTGGATTTTATCCTTTAAATTCCCTATGAACACATCAATCCTATGCTCCTCTGTAATATCCTTTACCCTTATATTCAATTTTTGGAAGTCCTCAATGTGCTCCATCATTGAACCCTTTTGTTTGAGATTGATCAATTGGTTAAAAAAGGTTCTGCTTTTTGTATCCTCGTAATGTGCTATCATTTCTTCCGTAAAAATTGCCCAAGTGACAATTTGTTTACGAGAGCAAAGCCATTGATAACATAAAAACTGATTTGGTTCCAAATATAAAGTTTCAATGTGTACCTTTTGTGTGTTTTGCACATTATGGAGATCGAAATATTGCTCCATCTGTCATGTCCATGTTACGGGATCCTTGCCATCAAACTTCCTCATATCAATATTTGGAACATGGTGTGTCTTCAATCCAACGTTAGAGTCTATGAAATCATGATTAACATTTATTGTTTTCTCATCATGAGTTTCCTTTACTACCCTTTTGCCATTAGTAATCATTTCTTGTAGCAAACTTTTCAAATCTATCTTCAAATCTTCCATGTTGCATTTAAGTTTTTCTTCTATACCATCCATCTTAGCTTCCACGCCTTTCTTTAAACCATCCATATTAGCTTACATGTCTTTATTTAAACCATCCATCTTAGCTTTTGTTACTTTTTGTGAGAGTGAATTTTGTTGCACTTGGTCTCGTAATTTTTATATATCATATTGCATTTCTTCCTCTTCTTCATGAGTCATGCTAGAGCTTTCAGGTTTCTTACTAGGTTTTTCCATTTTCTTTCTTCGGGGCATCAATTAATGATAATAATGCTTCACTATGCCCTTTTAATTCCTTCAAACTAAGTTTTCAACCCAACTTATGAAAAAAATTTAAAAAACCACACACATTTTCTCACTTTGTAGGAGATCAATATTGAATATGTTGTATCTATGTAATTTCGCATCTCCAAGGTCTGAAACTATATCCTCCATTAGCCCTCTGAGTCCTCTTTCCAACCACACAAGTCTGACCAATATTGGATTCTCCAAGGAAGCGTTATGCCAAATCTCCCACGATGACCTGATTATAGACTGGTTCAGTAGAGCGAACTTGTATGAAGTGCCATGTGTCACTATTTCGAATTTAGGACCTAAAACTGATACACAGAATACTACAGGCCGTCTTGTTTCTATATATTTTTACGAAATTTCAATCTAATGCTCAGAGCAAAATTCATGACGATTTGCCCCAAGCCACATGTTTGGAGTGTAATTTGGGAGCCTGCGAAAGCCCTAAATACCTTGGACCATATCTCCGAACATATAGCGAAACAAGATTTGAAAATTAGGCCCAAGATTTATCAAGACTTCGGATCAAATGGGTTTTCATTTCAAAATCTGAACCTTTGTAGAAACAAAATTATAATGAAAATTCCACGATGGCTTGTTTGCGATGGAATTCTAGAGCTTAGAAAAACCATAAGTTCCTTAGATCATATCTTCGAAAATATAGCGAGACAAGATCTGAAATTTGGACCCGAGCTTCAAAATGATTTTGGCTCAAATGGGTATTTTTTTTAGCTTCTAAAACTTCGTAGAGAAAATGTTATAGCGAAAATTCGACGATGACATGTTTGGAGTAGCAAAACTCTAGAATCCAAAGCTCTGATACCAAATGTTATTAAACCAGCTCACAAAAAGATAGAAAAGATAGATCAACAACTTCAAAATCAGCCTCTTTGAGGGGGAAACCTCATTTATATTAAACAAATGAATAATTCTCAGATGATACAAATGACAAGACCTCCTTTCTATATATAGGAGTCTAAGGAGTCCCAACACAATCAAAGCCTACATAACAATAATATTGTAGGGGCACAACAATAACAATAGTGGGCTTCTATGGGGCGTAATAATAACAACATGGGGATTATATGGACACAATAATACAATAATGGGGTTGCACTAATAACAATAAGGAGATACACTAGTAGTATAGGGACCTAACAAGTTGCTTATCCATTATCACCTATGGGACCAAACATTTATTTTAACAAGAATTTAAACAACAATATGTAACTTAATGCATGTTTTTATTGTTCGTATTGATTTTTCATTCCTTAATTCATTTGTCATCAACTCATTATTTTAATGATTTTTTTTAAGTATTTTATATTTTAACGTTTTTTTCTCATATAATTTGATTTCATGAAAAATATAATAAATATAAATGGATATAGATATTTTATACTTGGTAAGAATTGTATTAAGTTTATATTATTTTTCTCATGCGGGTTTTATTTTGGTTTCTAAATTGATTGTGGAATATTCAGTGAGATTTCAAATATCATTTGTGTGAAGAAGAAAATACAACAAAAAGATGTATTATCACACTTTCAAAGGATTCAATCCAAAGATACACATTCTCTTCATGCTTCAAAGTCATTTGAACAACCTATCATGGAAGGAGATGTCAAATCTTGTGAGAATGTGTCTAATCTCCAAATAGGAGATGAGAGTATAGGTTCCCCTAGTGATGAAATTGATATAAATTCATTTTCACTATAAATTCATAATGAAGATGTTAAAGGGTTTTCCTTGGGAATGGATAAAACACATTCACGCAAAAGAAAAGAGGGAAAATGGGATATAGGGAGAAACATCCAAGAATATTGGGTCTCAAATTTTTCATATATTGAAAAAGTACCTCCAAAAAATGAGAACAAGAGTCTGCATGTAGTTGGAAAACTGGAAAGGAATTGAAATTTCAGAATACGTTAGATACAATAGAGAAGCATGCAGGAAAGGTGTATGAGAAGATAATTGTAAATGGTGAGGAGAAACATATTATTAGATGTAAATCTTCTAAGGAATGTTGACATGTCAAATTTGAAGATGAATATAAGAAATATTTAATAAGAAAGGGAATCTTGAGGCAAGTGCATGAACCATCAAATCTCTATTTGGAAAGAAAATGGAAACAAATTTCTTA
>APFE030193813.1:14980-53362 GCA_000404065.3 Pinus taeda
AAATAAATAATAATATTAATAATAATAATAATTAATAATATATAAAAATAAAAATAAAAAAATAAAAAGAGAGGAAGAAAGGAGGCGGGAGGAGGTGAAGAAACACTAAGATGAAAGGGCAGGGATCCAACATCTACTGATCTTCCAGCCGTCATGATGGATGTTCAAGGTTTAACTAATAGGCGGCCTAAGTTTTGGATCTTGCAGAGATTGGTAGGTAGAGGAGAAAGAGCGCTAAACCAAAAAGTGGCTCCAAAAGCTTCACAACAGAACAGGGTGGTTTTCCAACTGTCTCCATGGTTATCAGACGTCCGCTTTACCAGAAGTGGTTTTTCAGAAAAGCTTCTAATGCCACAAACGGCGTAACACATGGCTCTAGGAAGAGAGAATATCGCCTTCATCAGGCAGGTATTCCTCGCTCTTCTCTCCAGCCCGATATCCTTCACAGCTGTTGGATCTTGTGGCAGAAGATCTAGGGTTGAGGTTTGTCGTGCTTGTTGGTGGGACCGTGATGGTTTTGCTACAGTTTCCATGGTTATCGGGCGTTCGCATTACCACAAGCAGTTTTTCAGAAAAGCCACTGATGCCACTAACCGTGTAACTCATGGCTCCAGGAACATTGAGAATACCGCCTTCATCGGGCGGGTTTTCCCCGCGTATCTTTCCAACCCGATATCCTTCACAACCGTGGGATCTTGTGGAAGCAGATCTACGGCTAAGGTTTGTCGTGCTTGTTAGGGGGTTTTGTTTTTCTCTCTTGTTTGTTCTCGGGTGGATCTACTGCTTGATGGTCTCTACTCCCCATCGGGTCCACTCTTGGGCTTTGTTGGTCATTCGGTTTTGTGGGCCCTTAGCCTGGTTATTGAGCATTTGTCTCAGTTCCCCTTCATAGGGTGTATGTCAACTCTTTGACATTATGTATTTTATGTAAACATTATGTAGCTTCATATGAATAGAAGGTCTGATTCTTGCTTGAGCAAAAAAAAGAAATGGAAATAAACTAGCTAAAACGATGGTAGCTTATCTCTAAGAATAGATGTGACGGCTACATGCATGTCAATTGTGTTACAATGAGGCTCAAAGGCCTATTTATTATTGAGAAATAATGGAAAACCCTAAACATCCAAAAACCTAACCCTAGGAGATGAAGCGCCAATATTGTGGGCCCCATTTGGGTAAATTAGTAGATCAACTTCCTGGGGTCGTAACTTTGGCATACGATCTCCATTTGGCTATCATAATACCTCATTTTGAAAATCTCAAAGAGGAGGTCGAAAATGCTAATCTAATTGGTTTGAGATTTTTTCGGTCTCTCTGTTTTCCCTAAAAACATATTTTAGTCCCTCAAAACAACTCTCAAAGTTTAGGACCCAAAAAACTGCCAAAAATAGTAAGTTGCGCTACAATTAAGGAAACTAAAGATAAACAATGGTGGGGGTCCAAGTGGAATAGGCGAGTGGTCACCAATATCCACCTAGATCATGCACATGGTCTAATATTCTTTTAGAGAACACAATAACATCATCAAGATAGACTACCACACTTTGGCCAATCATGTCCCAAAAAGTAATGTACATTACCCTTTGAAATGTATCACTAGCATTGTTAAGCCCAAATGGCATGCGCTTCAAGGCGAATGTTCCCCACTTGGTCCTGAAAGTGGTTTTGAGGCAGTCTGGTTCTAAGATTATGTTGACGGTGCTAGACCCGCAAACATTCAAGGGATCTCCCCGTTATGAAGTCCCAACTAGACCTCACACCATTTGGTGTAGGATTCCCATCCGATACGATGGCCCGTTGTCATTATCTTAAAGATATGCCTTATCTCTTGCTTGTCAGCACGTGAGTGTGGTCTGCTTCGTCTTCGAAAAACGAGATTTTCGTGCCTGGTAGTGCTTAGTTGTTACTTATGTCAAGGTTCATTCACCGCAGAGGGAGGGGGTGGATGTGAGTCTTTAGTCGGAAGGAAAGAGTCCCAATTCTGTCAAAGGCACACAACACAATAGGACATGCGTAGCTTCCAGTAGAGTAGTCCACATGGATGCAGCAGTCACAACACACAAGACCGGATAGCATGTACAACAATCAGCGGAGTTTTCCACGCGAGTTGGACGGTCGTTATAACAAGTTTATGGGAAAGGTTATGTCTAATGTCCGGTGAGGCAGCCCACACCAGCAAGACAATGTTAACAACTTATACAACACATTTTCATAAACATATGTATTAAAGCAACCAAAATAGTTCAAATGTTTTAACATGGGCTAAAGCAACACACATTACAAGTGTTCCAAGATCAGTCTTACAAACAATTTCAATACATGCGTGAAAATGTGATGGCTTGTTATTAGTCTTCTGAATTAAGTGAAAGTTCCAAGAAACATCGGTACACCATACATCACTAACCTCGTGAGAGGGGTGTTGGAGCCATTACTCGCTCCTCAAAGAAAAGATTACACTCTCAAGGCTATGTGGGAGGAGCCAAGGTGAAAAGTCATTTAGCATGTACAAATGAGATGTATTTATAATGAAGGGTAAAACTGGTCCTTGTGACTGTTCAACTTCCCTCATGACTGTTTGACTTTCATGACTTTTCAACTTTACATTACTCTTTAGATTACATGTGGGTCTCTTGGACTTCCATGTTATATTACGTTGATTTACAATAGTATGGCCCACAATAGTTATGTGGCCGACATGACTAATGACACAACTCGACATGACAGTGCTTATATGTTCATGCTACTGCTAGTGTCAATGTCGAGCTACAGTGTTGCTAAGTGATGGATGTGCTCTTGGTGTATCATAGCTTCACCTCTGCATGGCAAGGTGTGAGAAGTCTTCGATGGTCTTGGTGTTTGCTTGATGTTGCATGTGAACGTCGCTCCTTCACTTGTACTTTGGCATGCTTCACATGTTTGTCCATTCGCGAAAAAATATCCTCGCATCCACTGTCCATTCGCGAAAAAATCTCCTCGCATCCATTGTTTGTTTGCGAAAAAATATCCTTGCATGCATTGTTCGTTCTCAAAAACATATCCTCGCATACATTGTCTGTTTGCGAAAAAAATCTCCTCACATGCATTCTTCGTTCATCCATTCGTGAATACATCTCCTCACATGTTCTCTCCTTGCTCATCCCGTCCGTCGTCATGTCATGTCTTATCCATGTACCTGTATCTACAATACCTCATGACAAGACAACATCAATCCATAAACCTCCTAGTCTACCATGATGCATTGTCGTTCGCTTTCAGATGCAGGTGACCGAGAGATAGGATAAGGTTATGAAACTATGCAAGGTAGATTTCAAGCTAGGATGCGGTGATCTGAAATCACCCCTAGGTGACCTCAGGAAATTAATGAAGGTATTACAGACTCATGTGATGGTGTGTGTGTCTATGTTATCTTAGGCAACGGATCAATAAGATTGTGAAATACACAGACACTTGAAACAGTAAGAGATCACAGTAAGCAAACATAACACAACAAAAATTAATAAGGAGTTCACCCAATCCTCCTGGGCTACGTCTCCTGGTCCAGCCTTCATTGGTGGCCTTTTTATTATGTCTTTAAAACAGAGCCTTACAATAAGGAGCTCAATTTGAGTCTCACTTGACAGAGGATGATCAGTAGGATGGCACTTGGAATGCCCAAGTCCTTAGAGTTCACAGACTCCCCTTACTGAATTTCGACCTCAATTGGTCTCTGTCTGCTCGATGTTGCCATTACTCTGATGGTTAGCTCGGCTTCTCTGTTCTCTGCAATTTTTCCTCTCTTTCTGCATCTCTCGACCTTCGGCTTCTTCACTGCTTCACTGCCTCACTGTCTGCCCTGTCTCTATCAGCTCGTGGCTTTAAAGCCAGTTCGTTCCTTCGACTATTCGTTTCTGCTTCCCAGCTCTCTGGATCGCCTACCTCTATCTACTGGGACTCCTCTTCCCTACATCATCATCGTTGTGTAACGCTTCGCAGAGAGGTGACCACCTGTCTCTTTGTGAACTAAGTGTCAGTTCTTCCTAAATGGTTGTTTTTTTCTGTTATTTCCCAGATGCCTGCGAAACATATCCTTCTATCAACTCATTGGTCAAATTGAACTTCAAATCTTATGCACCGCAGTTTATTTCTCCCTCAAGTCCGGTCATCCATCGGGTTGAACCTTCATCGTTGATCTGGAGCCCCCAGATCCTACGATCTTCGCTCATATCGCACGGTTGAGTTGCTCGACCATTACTCTACGATGTAAGCAGTTTTTCTCTCTCATACGCCAGACACGCATCACTCGATGTATGGAATCGCTTGGTCCTCGACCAAACCCACTTACCTCTTGAAATGCCTCTGATATTCTGCCGGTTTTGAGTGCGAGATTCGCCTTGTCGGTTTTAGTGCTTTCCCACGGTTTTCCAGTTTCTCTTGTGACTGAGCGCTCGAGGATTTTCCTCTTCAAGGGGTTTTGCCCAGCGATACACGATTAGCACTAATCACGTATCAGAAACAGCCTCCATTTCTAGATCTGAGCTTCCCAATTGCCATTTTTGTGCCATACACGGTATCCATGGGCCAACGGTCAGCGCGCTTTGACCAAAGGTCCTCATTGTTCCGTGCTGGCTGCAAATTGCCATTATTCAAAGGTTATTTCTGATAGCTATAAGATTACTTGAAGTTTGTCATTCATCTTTAACAATCATGGAATTGTTTGAGGATCCAATTCGGATCACGGCCTTCCCACTGAAAAAGCTTTTGGACCACCAAAAGTTGGTTTTCAAGCATCAACTAAGTGAGGATACAACTTTCTCACCTGTCCAATCTCTATCCATTTTGCACTGCTTGGCTTTGAACCCCTGAGCCCAATTCTGAGGTACTCAACATCTCCCATGTGCGTCATTCCCACCTTCCTATCCAGAACTGCATCTGCCTATAATTCATTAAGATATTCAGGTAACAGGTCATCAATAGAAGGCAATTGACTCTGCTCTTCAGGATCTTCAATTAACAAAGGTTCAAATAGTCTCAAGCTGTCTGCATTGACGACTGAGTAGATGTGCATATAAGCTGGAAAATCAAGGCAAAAAGCATTCTCACCAATTTTCTCAAGGATCCTGAAAGGTCCATACCTTATTGGTTTTAGCTTTTTACATTCACCTTGCATCCTGTCTTTGCTAATATATAGCCAGACTTGATCACCAACTTTGAAACTATGCTCCATCCGATGCTTGTCATGCCTTGCCTTGTATTTGGCCTGGCTCTTTTCCAGTTGTTCCTGTACTGCTTGATGGATCTCTTGGATTTTTTCAATGAACCGAGTTGCCTTGTCCATATCATTGTGTCCCTCAACTGTTGTGTCCTTACCAAAGAGCAAATCCAAGGGAGACCTTGGTGTGAAACCAAAATAGGTCTCAAAAGGAGATCTCTGTGTGGAAGAATGTTTGGCTCGGTTGTAAGCATGTTGCACATAACACAAATTTTCATCCCAAAGTTTGGGATGCTTGCTACAATATCCCCTGAGCAACTAGATCACTGTCCTGTTGACTAATTTTGTCTGGCCATCGGTTTGTGGATGGAAAGTTGTGCTTTTCTTTAGTTTGGTGCCCATTAGTTCCCACAGACCTGACCAAAAATTCCCCACAAATCGGGTGTCTCGATCAGATATAATGGAAGTGGGTAATCGAAAATGAACCCATACATGCTGAAAGAATAAGTTTGCAGTTTGTTCAGTTGTAATCTATTTATTACAAGGTATCAAAATACACATTTTTCTGAACCTATCCACAACAACATACAGATAATCATGACCTTTCTTAGATTTAGGCAGTGCTCCAACAAAGTCCATGGAAACACTTTCCCAAGGATGAGAAGGAACTGGAAATGAAGTGTACAAGCCTAGTTTCTTATTGCTAGGCTTGCTTTTAGCACACATAGTACACCCTCTTACATATCTAGAAACTGTCTCGTTCATTTTTGGCCATTAACAAAATCTTTGTAGTTGTGCAACTGTTTTACTTACCCCAAAGTGACCTGATATTAGAGAAGTGTGTGCCTCTCATATTATCTTTACTCTTTCAGTTTGTGGAATTCATAGCTTCCCACAATGATACAAGAGTTGGTCCTTAATGTGATAATCCAATTCTTCTACTTGTTTTCCTTGACTTAAACTTGCATATACATCTTTAAAGTCTATATCTTGAGCATATTGTTCAATGTAGCTCTCATGTAACACAGAATTATGCTTAAGTATAGTAGATGCATTTATAATGGGTCTTGATAACATATCTGCAACTTTACTATGTATGCCCTTTTTATATCTGATGACTAAATGAAACTGTTGTAGGAACCCCATCTACCTGTAGTGTCTTGATTGCTGCAAATTAGTTTGGGAGTGTAGATATTGAAGTGGTTGATGATCAGTATGTATAACTGTTTCTTTGTCCATTAAGTAATGTTTCCACTTTTTCACACTCTGTACTAATGCATACAATTCCTTATCATATGTGGGATAGTTAACTACTGCAGAGTTAAACGTCTCAAAATGATAACATATGGGTTTACCGTGTTGTATCAACACTGCTCCCATGACATAGTCATTGGCATCCATTTGGATCTCAAATGGTCTTTGAAGATCACGTAGTGCTAGTACATGTGTTGTACTAATCTTTTCTTTCAAGGTGTCGAAGGCTTTCTGTTGTTTGCCTCCCCACTGAAACACCTTGTTCAATCCTGTTAAAGCATGTAAGGGAGTTACAATTAAGGAAAAATTAGAAATGAACTTTCTCCAGTATTGTGTTGCTCCTAAGAAGCTTCTTACTCTGTAGCAGATTTGGGTTTAGGCCAGTTTACAATGACTGCAACCTTAGAGGGATCTATCTTCAATTCACCACCCCCTAGTATATGTCCCAAATAATTCAAAGATGTTTTGCCAAATTCACATTTTGAGAGTTTAACATAAAGTTTTTCTCTTTTCAAAACATCTAATGTCTGCTTCACATGCTTTAGGTGTCCTTCCCACATTTTGCTAAATATAAGAATGTCATCCAGATACACAATAACAAAATCATCAAGAAAAGGTCTGAGTACATCATTCATCATTCTCATGAAAGTAGTAGGAGCATTAGTTAAGCCGAAAGGCATAACTAGCCACTCATACAATCCCTGCTTTGTTTTCAAAGCAGTCTTCCATGCATCTTGTTCTAAAACTCTGACCTAATGATATCCACTGTGCAAGTCTAGCTTGGAAAAATAAACAGCTTCCTTTAACTGATCTAATAGATCATCTATGCGAGGAAGGGGATAACGATTTTTGATTGTTATCTTGTTCAATGCCCGGTAAGCAATGCACATTCTCCACAAGCCATCTTTCTTTTTCACCAAAACAATTGGAGATCCACATGGTGATGTGCTAGGTGTGATAAACCCTTTCTCGAGCAACTCCTGCACCTGCTTCTTGATTTCTGCATTCTCTAAAGCGAACAACCTGTACATTCCGATGTTAGGCAATGGAGCATCATGCTGCAAATTAATATCATGCATTATTTCCCTTTTGGGTGGCAGACCTTTAGGTTCTTGAAACAAGATATCATACTCTGAAACAACTTTTTCGAAATCAGCTTGTTGTTTACAGCCCTCAAATACATTGGTTTTATCAGGTTTCTTTTCCTTTACAACCATCAGCAAAAATTGTTTGCATGAATTTACAATTCGTTTCATCTGCGCTAAATTTATGAGAGTATAATTATTCTTGAGCTTATGAGCTCTTACAAAATATTTGATTCCATCTTTAACGAGAAGATACTTGTTCTTAGCTCTATAGAAGATAGCTTTATATCATACAAGTAAGGACATCCTAAAACAATTCCACATATATCCGAAGGAATTATATCTAACTCAACCTCATCTACAAATGTTGACCCAAAAGAAAACTTAAGTTTGCATTGTCTAGCCACTTGTAGTTGTGCTTTATCACTTAACCAACCTAATGGGTATGGTTTCTTGTGAGGTGTAGTCAGTAATCCCAACTTCTTTACAATTGCTTCAGAAATTAGATTTACCTGTGAGCCACTATCAAACAAAGTATCAATCTTTTGATGTTTGGAAATAACTCGAATATGGAAAAGCTTATGTCTTTTTCTCTCATTTTCTTCATCAATAGTAGATTGTGCAAAATTACTAGTAGATGCTTCAGAATTCTTACCTTTTATACCTGTGGCTACAATGGTTGTTTCATCTCCTAGGTCCGACCCCAAATCTTGTTGAATAGCTTCAGTAGTCTTCTTCTTCTTGCCCTCGAACTTCTTAGGTCTCAGCTCCGAATGCAGGATCCAACAGTGCTCATCATCATGACCCTCCTTCTTACATTCAGTACATGAGGACTTTCTCAGTGTTGGCCTTCCTCGCTTTCCATTTCTGTTTTCTTTTCTCCTTATTCTTGCTTGCAGTGGGTTGGGATGATCCCCCAACTTTTGGGTTTCCATTCTTCCCTCTAGCTTCTAGATGCATAGCTTGAACAGGTACCTCATCTAGACTAGTGGGATTAAACATGAGGATAGTGTGCCTCATGTAGCTGTGCAGACCACCTATGTACTTCAACACTATGTACTTCAACAAAGTATCAGGTGAGTCTAATGAAATTCCTAGAATTAAAGCTCTCTTCCTAAATTCTTGGGTGTAACTTTGTACACTTTGCCCTTTCAATTGGCGAAGACTTTTCCAGCTCATCATGGCTTGTTGCATATAAGCTAGTGGATAGAACTGCTTTTTGATTCCAAAAACAAATTCACTCCAGACAAAAAGAGTCTTACCATGTTTCTTCATGTCAGCTTGGGTCTTGCCTTCCCACCAAACCAAGGCAGTGCCCCCAAGGCGTAGGCTAGCCAGTTGAATCTTGCTCTTGTCTGAGTCGATACTCTGCACTCTGCAATAAACATCAATTTGTCTGATCCAATTTTCCAACTTTTCTGCATTCAACTCTCCATCATATATTGGTAAATCAAATTTAACATCTAGTTTAATCAAATATGCTTTCTTTTTATGTTCAGGGCTATTAGGAGGTACGATAAAGCTTTCTTATTTCCCTTTGCCTTTAGAGTGGTCATGGAGGAGAGATTCTTCTTCCTCCTTATCTTGTTTGGAGCCTGATGATTCCTCATCTTTATGTTTTCTAAAGTCCTTATACATTTCCTCTACCATGGACCTCATGGCCAGGAAACTATCTATAAACTGTGGGTCTGGGCCCACAAAACCTTCCTCCGACATTTTCTTCTGAGGATAGACTCTTCCAATTTCACGATTAGTTTCGACCAACTCTCCTTCTCCTAATTTGAGCTTTGATCTAGTTAGCATTCAACAGCTAAATCTAGTACAAGCTTGTCTAACCTTAACAACCTATAGCTTTGATACCTCTTGATCTGAAATCACCCCTAAGTGACCTCAGGAAATTAATGAAGGTATTACAAACTCATGTGCTGGTGTGTGTGTCTATGTTATCTTAGGCAACGGATCGATAACATTGCGAAATACACAGACACTTGAAACAGTAAGAGATCACAGTAAGCAAAACATAACACAACAAAAATTAATAAGGAGTTCACCCAATCCTCTTGGGCTACGTCTCTTGGTCCAGCCTTCAGTGATGGCCTTTTTATTATGTCTTTAAAATAGAGTATTATAATAAGGAGCTCAATCTGAGTCTCACTTGACAGAGGATGATCAGTAGGATGGCACTTGGAATGCCCAAGTCCTTAGAGTTCATAGACTCCCCTTACCGAATTTCAACCTTAATTGGTCTCTATCTGCTCGATGTTACCCTTACTCTGATGGTCATCTCTGCTTCTCTATTCTCTACAATTTTGCCTCTCTTTCTGCATCTCTCGGGCTTCGGTTTCTTCACTGCTTCACTGCCTCACTGTTTGCCCTGTCTCTGTCAGCTCGTGGCTTTAAATCCAGTTCGTTCCTCCGACTGTTCATTTCTACTTCCTGGCTCTCTGGATCGCCTGCCTCTTTCCATTGGGACTCCTCTACCCTGCGTCATCATCATTGTGTAACGCTTCACAGAGAGGTGGCCACCTGTCTCTTTGTGAACTGAGTGTCATTTCTTCCTGAATGGTTGTTTTTTTCCATTATTTCCCAGATGCCTGCGAAACAGATCCTTCTGTCGACTCATTGGTCAAATTATACTTCAAATCTTATGTGCCGCAGTTTATTTCTCCCTCAAGTCCGGTCATCCATCGGGTTGAACCTCCGTCGTTGATCTGGAGCCCCCAGATCCTACGATCTTCACTTATATCACACGATTGATTTGCTCGACCGTTACTCCGCGATGTAAGCGGTTTTTCTCTCTCATCCACCAGACACGCGTCACTCGGTGTATGGAATCGCTTGGTCCTCGGCCAAACCCACTTACCGCTCGAAATTCCTCCGATATTCTGCCGATTTTGAGCGCGGGACCCGTGTTGTCAGTTTTAGCACTTTCCCACAGTTTTCTGGCTTCCCTTGTGACCGAGCGCTCAGGGCTTTTCCTCTTCAAGGGGTTTTTCCCAGCGATACGCGATTATCACTTTGCACTAATCGTGTATCAGAAACAGCCTCCATTTCTGGATCTGAGATTCCCAATTGCCATTTTTGCACCATGGGCCAACGGTCAGCGTGCTTTGACATTATTCAGAGGTTATTTCTAATAGCTATAAGATTTCTTGAAGTCTTTCATTCATCTTTAACAATCATGGAATTGTTTGAGGATCCAATTTGGATCATGTGGGCTCCGGGCATTGCCGGTGAAAATTGTGCAGAAGTCACTGGAAGACTGAGATGGACAATCCAGATTAGCAATGACTGTTTGTGGGATATGTCTCAGTTGGGGGGAAGATATGCGCATTTTCTTAAGGGAAGAAGTGCAAGAAACATAGGGGGCTTTGGCAACAGAAACTATGCAATTCCTCTGGGGAACTGGCAGCGGGCTAGAGGCTTGTCGGGAAAAAATGTGCATTTTTTCTAGGGAGTTGGCAACGGGTTACAGGAGTGTTGGTGGAAAAAACTGCACAATTGCTAGGAGGCTGGCCTGCTGAACATTTCTGTGCAGTTTCTGAGCTGAGTGGGATGCTGAGTAGCTAGGGGATTGCTCATGAAATATGCATAGATTTCTAATTGAATAGTAGGTCGGCTGACTAGGTGACCAGCTGGAAAAACTACGCATTTTTTTTAGGAAGACAATGGAAGACATTGGGTGTCTGTCCGGTATGTCTACGTAATTTCTTCAGTCAGCAGAACGGTCATGATTGGAAGCTTTTGCTCAATTTTTTAGGGGAGTGAGTCCCGGGGTCACTGCCAATCAAACTCTCTAGTTGACCAGTTGGAGGCTTGGTTGATGTGCTTGCAAGCAGCACAGATTGAAGTGGCTTGCTAGGAAACTTCTGCGTTGTTTTGGGTGACAGTCAGTCGAGTCAATTCTAAGTTTGTGCAGTGAAAACTGCCTAGGAGGCAGGCTCAAGCTCTATGCAATTCTGGGCAGCGGTACATAATCACTGAAAGCTGAAACTGCACAACGCAGCTCAGCGGAGGTCCAGTTGTTGGAGGGTGATCCGGTCATCAGAATTTTAGCAAAATGACTAAGTGTGTGAGAGAGTGAACTTGTGCATACGCGACCTTGTAAACACACACTCAACATGACTTGATGACAAGATGCCCCAAATCATCATGACAACATATACTTAATGTGAATGACCGACAGTATGAGCGACAACCGCAACACTCATGATAGATCGTTGAATAACCATGGCGATGCTTGTGCGACAGTGCATACAACTTCATGTGTGAGTGAAATGGATGTTTACATAGTGGACACAAGTATTACACATGAAGGCGGACCTTGTGCATGGCCAGAACATGACTGCAAGCATGATATTGTGACCAACATGAAAAAAGATGTTCATTGAATAGTCAAGCGAGGAGGGTGCAAAGACACAATACGAGCTCACGGGATGAGTCTGAGTGCTTGCAAACATCAAGGAAAAACCCAAGGAAGGCTCTGAAATTTAATGCAGGAAAAAATTTTCGAGGGTGTTACAGCCGCTACAACACACTAGCACTTGATTGTAGCTAGAAAATCCATCTGGAAATGAGAACAACTCGGACCGAGATACTTCTTAAAGGATTTGTTCCATAGATGGCACTGCGTAATTATCTTTGTTTCATACTTAGTTGAGATTACGAAATTCAACACATAGCCTTATTTCACCGGACTTCTTCCTGATAGGTACCAAATTGAAAACCCAACTAGAATGTCTGACCCTAAAAATGATTCGAGCATCCAACAACTTTTTCAACTCCTTTTGGATTAGGGATTCTAGCATTAGATGAACTTTCCTTAACTTTTGTTGAAAAGGTTTCACCCCTTCTTTAATGGGAATATGTTGTTGTGACTATAAAACCCTCCAAATATTTGGCCTACGCTCAATTTCATAGCCTTCCTTGGTCTTGTACGTTATCTTCACAAACATTGAAAATCATTCCATGTGTTTTCTTGAAGTGTTTTGGTCCCTTCTACAAGATAGGAAAAATGTCATCTTTTCACATGTTAATTGTCGCATAATGTGTACAAGCTTGTTATGGTGGTTTCAAGAGGTCATCTTTGTGTAAATGAGATGTTATAACGATGTAAACATCTTCCATACTCATTTCCAAAGTTTTAAGCAGAGTCGCACAAGTGTTGTCACAATCGTCACAAAGTGTATCTTAAGTGTCGCACTTGTCGTAACTTCTCATAAAGTTGTCGCACTAAGGGAAATGCATTTTTCATGTGTCATGGATGATCTATGTTTTTGTGTCATCAAGTATTCTAAGTGTGTGATCACAGTCAAAGTATTATCGTTGTTCATATCAACCTCACCGATCTCACACTTACCATTTCTAAAAAAAGCTTGCTGACGAAGAAACCTAACTTCACCCGACCTCCCTGAACTGCACATTATGAAGTCTCAGTCCTCTAGCTGCAACCTTGCCCCTTGACACTACGCAATGTGTATTTCCTACCTCCCAGGACTGCTGCACTGTGCAATTTCAGTACTCAAGTTCCGACCTTGGCTCCCAGAATTGTTCAATTCCTCTTCTTAGCCATGCCTAAACTGCGAATTGCACAGTCACTAGCCTTGAGATCATCCCTTGAGCCCCTGAATTGCGTAATTACATAATGGCCCAGCCTCCCCTATCTCTCGGAACTGCACAATGTGATCATCCAGTGCCTATACCCTCAGCCTGTCACACTAATCCCCAGAATTGTACAGTTTTCTCCCTCAACCTAGCCTGGTTTGTGCATTGCACAGCCTCAAGGCTCAAGGCTCACCCTTGACTGCTTGAACTATGCAATTATGTATTCACTGTGCCCTTTTTCTAGCTTGTCATCCGGTTCCAGCTTATTCAATGGATCAATATACACTATCTTAGACTAGGGGTTTTTCGAACTGATGGCTTCTCGTCATGAGTGAATTGCAGATGCGGTACCTTATCATGCCATGGCAAGATGATGAAGAAGGATATAAAGAAGGGAAACATGTTGAAATACATCTTTGTAGCTAAGTATGCAAATTGATCAACTAAGAGAAATCATAGGGACACCAAGTTGTGATCACAACTCAAGACATGAGATCATTGAAGATTCCTTATCACCAAGCCATGCGGAGGCAAAAAGAGAAGCATTCTCAACCAGACACTCAACACACAATAGAAGCAGTGGCTTCACATTTCCACATCATCAAGTATTCCTTATCAGCAATGTCATGTAATGTCATGTCATGAGTTGTCACATGCCACACCATGTTGTGGATGATGTAAATTATGTTTCGAAAATGTATTGTAAAGTGGAAGTCCAAAGGACATGTGTGGAATATGAAGAGTCATGTAAAGTTTAAAATTCAAATAAAGTCAAATAGTCATGAGGGTAGATGAAGAGTCACAAGGAAGGTGAAGCATCACCTCCTCATTGTTATATATGCACCCTCATTGTAAGAGAAAATGAATTTTCACCTTGGCTCCTCTCGTAAGGAATTTGAGAGATAAGCTTGTTCTTTTTGGGAGCAAGGAGTTGCTCCAACACTCCACTATTGGAGTTAGTGGTGTTCATTGTATACAAGTGTCTTGGAACTTCTACTTAATAACAAAATCCTTCATGGCCAACACATTCTTCATACATGGATTATGAATGTTTGTAAGACTATTCTGTGAATGTTTGTATTTCATGTTTACTCTCATCTGTGCTAAAGTAGTTGAACTGTTTCATTTATTTTAGATTTATCTTATTGATAATGTATTGTAATAGTTGTTATTGTTGTCCCATCCTTGTGGACTATTCTGCATGATACTACACAAATCTTTCTCATTCATTGCCTGTAATGACTGTCGCATCTCTTGTGAACTATTCTACTAGATGTTAGATAGATCCTTCTTGTTTGTGTGTGTCTCTTCTAGGTTGGTAGTATTACCTCTCTCTTAGAGGCTCACTTTTCTCCCTCCCTTCGCAATATAATAACTTTGACACATCTACAACCGAATAAAACCATGCACACCTTCTTTCCTTTCGAAGGCACCACTGCATCCCTCTCTCTTGCTAACAGTTAGAGCCAAGAAAAAGCTTTAAGAATTTGTAAATTGGGCCATATTCTGGATGGGACTCCTACACCAAATGGTGTGAGGTTTAATTGGGACTTCATATCGGAGAGATCCCTTGAATTTTGAAGGGTCCAACACCTTCAACATTTCTGGTGCTAGAAGGAGGGCAGCCAATTTTGTATGGTTGATAACCTCACCAACCCCAATCTTACATCTTCTGGTCAAGGCAGCAACATTCACAACACCTCCCCTACTCGCGTTCTTGAAGTTGGTGACTCTTATTAGCCTGAGCTTGTAAAAACTTATGAAATCCCTTACAATCAAATTTGAGCCATCCGTCATTTAACCCGTCAGTTTGAAAAGGTTATTGAATTGATTCCAGGAGTACACAACCTTCCTTATTTTTTGAAAAAGAACCCTGGTTTTCGCCACCCTTGAAGAATTAGCAGATTTTGTGGAGAAATCAAAGAAATTAGAACAACCTCCACCATATGACAATGGTCACAGAGATAACATTGTACTCTGAGACGATATTTTCCGCGGTTGGCCGGTGAAGAAGAACAAGAAGAGGAACCAACAGATTCTGATAAAGAAAAAGAGGACAAAGACCAAGATCTGGATTGGATGTCTCAGGGCCCACTTGCACTTCCAGGTGTTCTAGACAAGATGACAAGACACCTTGAAAATATTTTAATGAAGTACAACTCTGACAAAGCAATGAAAGCAGAGGACCATCTAGACAACTTCTACCTACATCTGTAAATGCTAGAGATATGCTATGATGATTTTGCATGTAGACTTTTTTCGTGCACATTAGATGGAAGAGTAGTTGTATGGTATTATAGTCTTCTTCTAAATTCCATATAGAATTGGAAGGGGTTTAAAAATATTTTTCTTGAAAAATTTGTTGATGACAAAACCCCCACCATGTTATTGAAATAATTGGGTAATATCAAGATGGTGCACAAAGAGAAGGTGAAATATTTCAACAAGAGTTTTAACCGTATTTTGAATAAATTCCTAGCAAACACAAAACCTCATGACTCCATCACCATTGAATACTACACATCTGCCTTGCCAACAAGCATTACGCAGTTCGTGAAGAGAACTGTGAAACTCTTGCAAAGAACTACGAAGAGGGAATCACGGTTGAAAAGGACTTGCATGAGATTGGGGTCATTGTAGATGATGAACTAGAAAAAGACTCCAAAGACACAGGCAAAAGATCTCAGGCCTCAGTAAGCAAGGCCAAGGAGAAAGAAATTGTCGATCTTGAGAGCTCAACCCATACCATCAAGACTCTGTCAAATGAGTTGGTGGAATTCAAAACAAATGTCAAGTGGGACCACCATGAGAAACAATCCTCCCAAGTTCAAATTTCTAAGGAGTACCAACTTCGACAGTAGCAGCAATCAACTGGCCAAGTTTGTGTAAAGCTTTATCGTTGTGTTGAATGTTGAGAGTATGGACATGGATCAATATTGTTCGTTTCACCAAGAATATCATTCAGAAAATACATGCCCACAATGGAACCACAACATGAATGCTCTTGTTGCGAATTTCATAGATACAGTACTTTTTGATGAGCAGACCCAGGTTATGGAAGAAAAGGAGGAGACTATTGCAACCGAAGAAACTCCAAGTGTGGGGCATGCAGTGAACACATTCAATTGTTTACTCGCATCTGAAAAGATAATTGCTGAGAAACAACCTATGAGCGATGGTCCGACCCAAAATCAGAATAACTATTATATTTTGAGAAGCCAAGGGTTCGCCACTGAATAAGGGAAGCAAAAATTGAAAGAACATTTGTTAAGGAAGATCAGTTTTTCGTCAACTCAATGCAGAACACTCAGAACAAGTCTAGAAATGTAGTCGCAATGAAAAGTACTTCCACAAGCAGTAAGAGTAAGTCCACCACTCCGGAAGTCGCAAACCAAGTTGCTCCTCTAGACACTTAGATGATCTCTCCTGCTTTAGATTACAACATAGTTAAAGAAATGGAGAAATCTCGCGCAAATATTTCACTTTTCGAACTAACGAAGTTCACGAGCCAGCGAGGCATGCTCCTACGCGCACTTGGATAGTCCGCCTCAGGTAACAATGCCTCTTCACAAAAGGGATCTGGTATGTCCTCTTGTCCCCTCGAATCTGTACTTAATTCTTTAATAATAGATGCAAACACACTATGCCCTCCATTTATGTTAACATTTAAAAATTTCAATTATAATGTACACAATTGCTTAGTTTATTCTGGTGCATCGGTGAACATAATGCCACTATATGTCACAAATAAAATCAACGAAAAATGGGATAAAACAGATGCACAAATAATTCAGCTAGACAGGACTCTTGTCCATGCAATTGGTGAAAATAAGGATGTGCTTATTCACTTATCATCTGATGACTGAGTTCACCAATGTATAAATATAGTAATTGTGGACATTCTGGAAGCATGCGGTGTATTGTTGAGAAGATATTGGTCCAGAAATCTACAAGGGTATTTTTCTACGGACTGGTCACATTTATGGCTTCGGTACAAGGGAAAAAACAATTAGATCCGAGTGAACTCGGAATGATATATGAAACATATTGTTACTCTTTTCAATAGTAAGAATGAACCAATGGCTTTTGTAGATCTAATCTTTAGAAATTTCTTTTTGGAAATGGATCTAAGGTGTTATCTTGCTCAGCCATCCCCAGTTCCACTAGACACACAGTTGGAGCTCCTTCCTAGTCCAACTAGTGAAAATGACATATGTATAACTAGTAGTAGTAACAATAGGACTACCTTAGCACATAGTCCTTGTACATATGATATGTGGACATTGTATTTTGATGGTTCCAAAACACAGGAGGATTCTGGAGCTGGTTGTGTTTTAGTAGACCCATGACAAAGGAAACATCTAATCTTTAGCCTCTTAGAATTCGAGTGCACAAACAACACTGTAGAATACGAAGCACTCATCTTGGGTTTGAAAAGAGCCATCGACCTCAATGTTGCAATTCTCAAAGCATCATGTGACTAAGAAATTCTCATATGACAATTATGTGATACTATACATTGTATTTCACCTCATCTAAAAAGTTACCAACAAGAGGTATGGCATTTGATTTCACATTTCCAAGATTTTAACATTATTTATGTTCCTAGAATATGCAACGCAACTGCAGATGCATTGGCAAATGTTGTTGCTAGGTTATCACTGCTTGGGGATGATTTTTCTGTAGAAATTCCTTATAAGCCATGCGTCCCTAACAATATTACTAATTTACACATTTTCAATGATGACCAGCAGATACTACACTTTATGGAGAATGATGATGTATTCAAGGATGAAACTATTGATGAAGACGAGCACAAGAAAGCATTGCAAGATTCAGCTTGTGCAAGCAAAGAGAACCCCGTGCCGAAAGGCATTTTATCATTGGAAAAGTTGTATGACTTTTAGAATTGCTTATGAGGTCTAGTCAATGCGAAAACCCATAGCTCAATGTTCTTGCACGAGAAAATAAATTTGGGAACAAAAACAAATCTGAAGTTTTTCAATCTTGGTACTAATTACACACCACAGAAGCGGCAAGTTTTTATTCACTTATTCAAGTAGTACCAAGATGTGTTCACGTGGACATACAATGAGCTCAAAACTTATGACACGCGAATAATCTAGCATGTGATTCCAATCAAAGAAGGGGCCAAGCCTTTTCGATAAAAGTAGTGCAAGGTGCATCTAATGCTTGAGCCTCTGATTAAAAAGGAGCTAAGGAAGTTGTTGAATGCTCAGATCATATATAAAGTGCGACATTCTACCTGAGTATCGAACTTGGTCCCGGTTAGAAAGAAGTCGAGGGAAATCCGCTTGTGTGTTGATTTCCGCAACTTGAACCACTCCTCAAACAAAGACAATTACCCTGTGCCATTTGTGGAACAAATAATGCAAATTATCTCGAGGCGATATATGTTTCCTTTGTTGGATGGGTATTCTGGTTATAACCAGGCGCTAGCCTCAAAGCCTGACAGACTTAAGACAACATTCCGCACGAAGTGGGGTACATTCGCGCTTAAGAGAATTCCATTTGGGTTGATCAATGTCGGTGCAAAATTTCAATGTGTCATGGGCATCGCATTCCATAGTTGATTAGGCAGAGCATGGTGGTCTATATCGATGATGTCATGGTGTTTTCGAAGAAGAGATCCAACCACATACGCCACTTGAACAAAAAATTTGAGCGATGTCGCAAGTACGGGATATCTCTTAATCCCAAAAGAGTATTTTTGTAGTTTCTGAGGGTAACCTCTTGGGCCATATCATTTCCAAAATTGGGGTTAAAGTAGACCCGGAGAGGGTCAAAGAAATTACGTAGATTCCCTTCCCTATGAACAAGAAATCTATGTAGACCTTCCTGGGGAAAATCAAATTTCTCCACAAGTACATCTCTTATTAAGATCAGATCGTGAAGCTAATACAAGAGATGGTAAAGAAGGATGTGATCTAAAAATGGGATAAAATGAAAATGGACACATTCTCCTGTATTAAGCAAGCTATTGAAGAAGCACTCTCTTTATCCAGCTTAGATTTCAGTAAAGATTTTATGCTCTACATTTTCTCTTTTAACACTTCTCTCGTCGTTGTACTTACGCAAAAGGACAATCAAAACAATAAGTGGCCAATATATTTCATGAGCTCTAGCCTTCAAGGACCTAAACTCAATTAAATTTCCATTGAAAAATAAGCTTACGCAATACACAAGGCGGTGAAGCACTTTTAAACCTATCTCTTGAAAAATCACTTAATTATCTTTGTTTTGCACCCAGCAGTTAGATAATTGTTCATTCAACAATATTTGGGTGAGAGAAGAGCGAATTGGGTGATTGGTTTATAGGAATACGACTTAGAGTTCAAACTAGTTCATACAATCAAGGGCCGGGGTCTATGTTGGCTAGCAATAGAAGCAGTGGATGCAAAATAGGAAGCTATCTCCAGATGGGAGTAAGAGATTGAAATGTACAATGTTGAGCGAACTCCTCCCACTATTATCGCGAACTCTTGGTACACATATGTGCGCCAATACCTTGAGCACGACATTGTTCCCTCCCATTTGTCTGCATGGTAAAATAGGGAACTCAGATTTAAATCATTATCTTATCAGTTGTTGTAAGGGGTGATTTTCAAAAAGCACCATAATCGAGTATTGCTTAGGTGCTTAGAAACAACGATTCAGAGAAAGTATTACGTGATCTCCACGATGGACCAATCGGGGGAAATTTCGCAGGTAACACCACTATGCATAAAGTTATGCGGCCTAGTTTCTACTAGCCTACATTATTCAAAGATGCTCATGTTTATGCCTGCAAGTGTCCGAACTGTCAAAGGTGTGTCGACCGAAACAAGAAGTCAACCATCCCATTACAGCCTATCACAGTGGAAGAACCATTTCAACAGTGGGTCTTAGATGTTATTGGAGAAATATTTCCACACTCGTCAAAGCAACATCGCCACATTCTCACTTCTACACACTACTTCACGCAGTGGACAAATGTAGTTCCACTTAAATAGGTGAATGATTAGGAAGTCATCAATTTCCTTAAACAAAATATCATTTCCAGGTTCTCCATTTTGACTTCACTTGTTTTTGATAATGCAGCGTATTGTTCATTGCTAAAATTATATGACATTGCATTAGAAAATGGAATTGTATTGAAACATTCAGCTAACTACTATCCGCAAGGAAATGATCTTGCTGAGTCTAGAAATAAGAACCTCATTTGTATCATTAAAAAAATCATATTCTCTTAAGAAAGGAATTGGAACTCCTCTTTGGTAAATTCTTTATGGGCTAACCAAGTCACGCCAAATCCATCCTCCCTCTTAACATCTACTTTCCTAATCTCTAACTTTCACAATAATCCCAGAGTAACCCATGCTTATTAGTTCAGCATTGGATGGACACTCTTCAAAAGTTACAGGAAGAAAGGTTGAAAGAGAAAGAAAAAATTCCCTTCATCAAAGTCGTATCAATAGGTAGTTCGACAAGAAGTCTGCAGGGAAGAATAACTTCAGTGTGGGTGACTTAGTCTTGAAGTGGGACAATTCCCATGAGGACAAAGTCAAACACACCAAGTTTCAATCCTTTTCGATTGGACCGTTCGTTGTTCATGAAAATCTTGGCCAACACACATATCGTTTGAAATTACTAGACGAGAGGATTGGCACTCTCCTCGTCATTGGCCAAGACTTAAAACATTATTTTCAATTATGATACGAAGTTATGTGCTACGCTATGTACATAGACTTTTCTTGTTTGTTTGATTTCTATTTTGTTTTCATCAAGTGAATAAGTGTTATGTGTGAAGGTGTTTTCCATCTTCTTAGTATGTGTGTGGTTGAAGTCTAAAGAATCTTATGACACTTCAACATTTGGATAACCTTTGGTTCATCTTCCTTGTGTTGGTTTTATCTTTTGGTCGATGAAGTTCTGACGGAAAATACAATCCATCCATAAGGAGATTTTTGGTTAAACTGTGAACTTGTGTCTATTCAGGAAACCTTATGCCTACACTCAGTTTTTATGTTTTGGTGTTTTCACGCTTATCCGATTAGTAGAAGAGGAGAAGGGGGGAAATACAAACGAGTAAAACTAAATCAGATTTATCTATATTCTTCTCTAAAGGAAGAACCTCTCTTTCTCTCAAAAAGTTGGGATCCTTCTTCCGCCCATAACATGAATAAGTGTCAATGCATAGTCCTATAAAAAAAACGATAAAGAAGATAAAGGCTTCCTGTGCAGAGAGGTGAAGCAAGCAACTCCGCCACGGTGCTGACCCAGGGTCGCTAGCAGCAAAGCAATGTTTGTGTTCCTGTAGTGACTCTTTTGAGGTACTGTCCAGGCCTAATAGAAGTGAAACAACACCAGAGATGAAAAACTATACTCTGAGAATATTACGCTCACAAACTTCACTACCCTTCCCAACATAAACATTGTGATATTGTTGAATCTTATGTTGTGTTCAACCAAGAAGGTATAAAGGTGACCATGTCTATTCACACGGTAAGTGGGGAGACTAGAGTAATCTACACTATGAATCAATACTCCCCAAATAACCAAGACCCTACACAAAAGAGTTAACCAAGGAAGAGAAGCTGGAATTCCAAGTGTTGTCACTGTTACAACACCCTCCAAAATTTTGGCCTGCGCTCAATTTCAAATCCTTCCTTGGTCTTGTACATTGTCATTACAAACATTGAAAGTCATTCCATGTGTTTTCTTGAAGTGTTTTGGTCCCTTCTGCAAGATAGGAAAAATGTTGTCTTTTCACATGTTAACTGTTGCACAATGTATACAAGCTTGTTCTTATGGTTTCAAGAGGTCATCTTTGTGTAAATGAGTTGTTTTAACCATGTAAACATCCATCACACTCTTTTCTAAATTTTTAAGCATTGTCGCACAAGTGTCGTCACGTTCATCGCAAAGTGTATCTTAAGTGTCGCACTTGTCGTAAGTTGTCATAAAGATGTCAAACTGAGGGAAATTAATTTTTCATGTGTCATGGATGATTTATGTTGTTATGTCATGAAGTATTATAAGTGTGTGATCACAGTTAAAGTCTTATCATTGTTCACATTAACCTCACCAATCCCGCACTTAGCCATTTATGAAAAAAGCTTCCCAACCAAGCAACCTAGCTTCACCTGAACTCCTTGAACTACGCATTGTGTAGTCTCAGTCCTCTAGTTGTGACCTTGCCCCTTGACACTGAGAAATGTGCATTTCTTGCCTCCTAGGACTACTGCACTACGCTCAAGGCCTGACATTGGCTCCCATAATTGTGCAATTCCTCTTCCTGGCTTGGCCTCAACTGCGCATTACACATTCACTAGCCTCAAGCTCATCCCTTGAGCCCCTGAGTTGTGAAATTGTACAATGACCTAGCCTTCCCTGTTTCCTGAAATTGTGCAATGTGATCATCTAATGCCCACCCCCTCATCCTGTCACATTGGTATCCAGAATTGCATAGTTTTCTCCCTCAACCTAGCCTGGTTTGCGTATTGTGTAGTCTCAAGGCTCAAGGCTCGCCCCTGACTGCTTGAACAACTTAATTATGTAGTCACTAGGCCTTTTTTCCATCTTTTCATTATGTTCTGTCTCAGTCAATGGATCAATACACACTATCTTAGACTAGGGGTTTTTTGAATAGATGTTGTCTCATCATGAGTGAATTGCAGATGCAGGTACCTTATCATGCCATGGAGAGATGATTAAGAAGGAGATAAAGAAGGGAAACATGTTGAAAGACATATTTGTAGATGAGTATGCAAGTTGATAAACCAAGAGAAAGAGAAGGGACACCAGTTTGCAATCACAACTGAAGACTTGAGATCATTGAATATTCCTCATCACCAAGCCATTCAGAGGTGAAAATAGAAGTATTCTCAAGCAAACACTTAGCACACAGAAGTAGCAGTGGCTTGACATTTCCACATCATCAAGCAGTCCATGTCAGCAGTGCAATGTTATGTCATGTCATGACTTGTCACATGCCACACCATATTGTGGATGATGTCAATTATGTTTCAAAAATGTATTGTAAAGTGGAAGTACAAAGGACATGTGTGGAATATGAAGAGTCATGTGAAGTTGAATATTCATAGGAATTCAAACAGTCATGAGGGTAGATGAAGAGTCACAAAGAAGGTGAAGCATCACCTCCTCATTGTTATATATGCACCCTCATTATAAGAGCAAAGGGCTTTTCACCTTAGCTCCTCTTGCAAGGCATTAGAGAGATAATCTAGTTATTTTGGGGAGCAAGGAGTGGCTCCAATGCTCCACTATTGGAGCTAGTGGTGTTCATTGTATACATGTGTCTTGGAAATTTTACTTAATAACAGAAGCCTTCATGGCCAACACGTTCTTCATGCATGGATTATGAATGTTTATAAGATTATTCTACGGATGTTTGTATTTCATGTTTTCTTTCATTTGTGCTAAAGTAGTTGAACTATTTCAGTTATTTTAGTATTTATCTTATTGACAATGTGTTGTAATGGTTGTTATTGTTGTCCCATCCTTGTGGACTATTCTGCGGGATACTAGACAGATCTTTCTCACTCATTGGTTGTAATGATCGTCACATATCTTGTGGACTATTCCGTTGGATGTTAGACTGGTCCTTCTTGTTTGTGTGTGTCTCTTATATGGTGGTACTATTACCTCTCTTTTAGGGGCTCACTTTTCTACCTCCCTCCGCAGTAGAAGAACTTTGACACATCTACAACCGAACACTCACCAGGCACACCTTCTTGCTTTTCGAAGGCACCATTGCATCCCTCCCTCTTGCTGGAAGTTAGAGCTAAGTCAAATCTTTAAGAATTCAGCAACCGGGCCATATTCTCAATGGGACTCCTACACTAAACAGTGTGAGGTCTAATTGGTACTTCATATCGAGGAGATCCCTTGAATTTTGGCGAGTCCAACACCATCAATAGAATGGCATGTTGGATACTACCAATGTCGTATGTCTTCAAATCATTGTAAATCCATGCAAATATATATATGATATTATTCGAACAGGTGAATGAATGCTTGTGACTCTTGTGGAGAACAACATGTACTGAGGTTTACATATTTCAGATCATCTTGAGTTCCCAAGTTGACTTGTTCGAATGATAGCTTTGAGCTCTGAGTCTTAGTATTAATCAGTCTTGTGAACTGGTTTGCAGGTCATATAAATTTTCCAATGACACTACACCTTTAGGCATAATATTGTTTCTCACTACATCAGTTGCTTCTTACAAAACCTTGTCATGCTCATCCTCTTTGATGGTCGCATCTTTGAACATGTCTGCATTAGACATAGAATGCGGTATTTGTTGGTCATCATTGAAAACACAAAAATTAGTTACATTATCGGGTATAGATGGTTGATATATAATCTCTATAGAAAAAAAAACCATTTTTCAAAGGTGACATTATAGCGGCTTCATTAGCTAATGTATTAACTGCAACATTTCTAATTCTAGGAATAGAAATAATATTAAAAGTTTTAAATAAGTGATCAATCACCATACCTTCTATTGGTAGTTTTTTAAACTTGGTGAAACATGGTGGATCGTGTCCCATACCTGGTGAGTGACCACTTCCAAGTCACCAATTACATTGAGAATCTCTACCTTCACGTTTATGCCTTTCTTTAATCCAAGCATGAGTGCTTCATATTCAAAAATATTATTTGTGCACTCAAACACCAAATGGCATGATAGGATGTACTTCTTATTATGTGGGTCTATTAGAATGCAACCAACTCCATATCCATCCTAGTTTTTTGAACCATCAAAGTACAAAGTCCAAATATTATCATATACTAAATTGGTTCATATACTATTAATACTATGTGCATTTATGTTACAAAATTCATTAGCACCAGTTGGAGTACAAGGAAGGAGCTCCACTGTGTATATGATGGGATGAGTGATGGTTGTGTTTGGTAACAACGGTGATCGATTTTCAAGAAACAATTTTCAAAGATTAGTTATGCAAAGGCAACGGGCACATTATGACTCTCAAGTGGTTTCATAGTATATTTCATGTATGGTTCACTCTCCATTGAAATATGATTGTTTCTGCCCTTATATGGAAGCGATAAGTGTGACCAATATGTAGCAAAAGACCCTTGTAATTTACTAGACCAGTCTCTACTCAAGAGTACACCATAGGCTTTAGGGATGTCCACAATTACAATGTTTATCCCTTGGAATACTCGGTGGTCAAATGACAAACTGGGAATAACATTCATGAGTTCACCAATAGCCTAGAGAAGTGATATGTATAGTTGAATAATTTTTGCATCGATTTTACCCCACTAAACGTTAAATTTCTTAGCAGCAGACAATGACATTACATTCATAGATGCACCTGAATCAACCAAACAATTATGTACATTGTAATCAAATATTTCAAAAGTTAGCAAAAATGGGGGGTAGATATTGTTAGCATCTAAAGTTACAACATTAACCACAAATTCAAGAGTTCCAGAAGACTTACCAAACACCCTTTAAGAAGTAAAAGCTTTGTCACTTGATGAAGGTTGTGAGAAGGCTTGGACAAGTAGTTCACATTGCCTTGCTATCTCTGTGAACTCAAAGATATAGATGTTGGCACAAGCTCTTTTCAAATATTTTACTATATTGTAATCAATAGTTTCATGTTTAGTAGGTAGTGGTGAAGTGTCTGGAGATGTAACTTTTTTTTAAACTTCCAGAGTGATAGGCTTATTTTGTAGCTAGTGGAAGTGTTCTTAGAAGCAACAAAATTTCCAGATTTTTTTTGTGCATTATGACTAGGATTGGTAGGTGGTGAGTTCCTTCTTAAAAATTGGTCCTTCAATTTTTGTCTTGTCACTTCCTATTTAGAAATGGGACCTCTACTCATCAAACTATATTGACTAGTTTGTTTCTGAGGAGGGGCTTCAGTTTAGGTGGTGCCTCAGCACTCTGCTTGTCAGTATTAAGAATATAATCAAAAGTTTTAACTAAGTTTCCAATACTTGTACTTTCTTCAGCCATTACAGGCTCATTTGTTTCTTTTGTTTGCTCGAACTGCTCATCTGGTAGTAAAGTATCAACAATATGTGTTGCCAAAGCATTCATATTGTGGTTCCACTGTGGGTAATTCTTGCTTGAATTTCATTCCTGATGGAAGGAGAAATAGATATCCATGCCTATTATTTCAACATTCAACACAACATTTGAACTTTGGGCAAAATTATTCGGTTGATTATCTCTATTCCTTCTGAATACAAAAGACTTAGGAGGCTTGTTATTGGTAGAAACCTCGCTTGAATTTCTCTTTAATTCTGAGACTTCATTAGTAAGTTCCTTAAAATATTTAGTGAAGATCTCAATATCGACAAAAACCTTTTCTTTAACCTTACTTGAAGAAGTTTGAGACTTCTTACTAATATCCTTGGAGTCTTTAGATTTTTCATCATCAGTAATAGCTCCAATGTCACACAAGTCTTTCTCCACAATGATTGCTTTTGCAAAGTTTAAAGGCAATGTCTCCTTTGCAACCCTCTTAACAAAAGCATAAATGTTTGTTGGCAAGGCAATTTTATAATAATATATAGTGATAGAATCGTGAAGTTGCGTATTTAGGGAAATTTATTTCAATATATGGTTGAAATTTTGATTGAAATCTTTAACTTTCTCCTTTTCCCCCATCTTAATATTTCTGAGCTCTTTTAATAACATGGTGAGAGTCTTACCGTCAACGAATTTCTCCAAAATAATTTCTTAAGCTCCCTCCAACCATGGATTGAATTAACAACCAGAATGTGGTACCATGATGTTGTTATACCTTCTAAAGTAAAAGGAAAAAACCTGCAAGAAACATCATCATACCGTACCTCTAAAATTCATAAATGCATGTAGAAATCATGAATATGATCCTCTGCCATAATCTTCTTGTCAGTATTTAACTTAGATAACAACTTCTCTAGATGTCTAGGCATTTTATGAAGATTATCCAGAAGAGCGAGTGGCTCTTGGGACATCCAATCCAAGTCTTGATCAACCATGTCTTTGTCTCCTTGTTCCTCCTCCTTTTCTAAATCTAATGAGACTTCTCCTTCACCGTTTAAACCATCGTTGAACTAAAAAAAAATTGTTGATTGTTCTCCATCAGAAAGATTAAGATATTCCTTGTACTCTTTGTTAATAGGTGGAAGCAGATCCTGCTAGAATATGTCTTCTGAAGACTCTGTTAATTCCTCAAGAGTGGAGAAAACCAAATCTTCCACTGATGCAACCAATACACCAGTATGAGTTGTTTATTTTTTCTTGGGATGATGAGGAAGATTATGAGCAACGACAAGTAAATCAATAACTTTTGCAAACCGATAGGTAATACGACGAATTAGCCTGAGCTAATTGTAGGTAATTTCGTAGGGCAACTCCAGACTAGGTTGAGAAGACCCTCCTATCTTGGGAATAGGAGTTGAGTTGGTACTCAGGATAATACTACCTTGTCCAGAAGATGAATGGTTGGGATGTGGGTTAGTTATCAGCCATCAAAAACTTGTTGCCCTCCTTCTAGCGCCATAATGTTGACGGTGTTGGATCCCACCAACATACAAGGGATCTCAATAATATGAGGTCCCAATTATACCTCACACTATTTGGTATAGGAGTCCCATCCGGAAATATGGACCGACTGACATTAAATTAGAGATTTTCCTTTTCTCAAGCAATTAGCATGAGAGAATGGCGTGCATGTGCTTTTGAATGAGCAAGAGAGTGTGCATTGTGAACTTTTTACTTGTAGATGTATCAAGGTTCTTTCTTTGCAAGGAAGATAAAATGAGCCTCTAAAAGAAAAGTAATAGTATTAATCTAGTGGAGACACAAACACATAAACGAGGAAGAATAATTAGACATCAAGTGGAATAGTTCACATAGATGCAACCATCATTAAAATCATCACAACACATTCCCAACAAGTTGAGCACCAAAGTCACACAAATAGTTTAATAACTTTAGTACATAAGTAAGTCAACATAAATTGTAAACATTAGAAGAATAGTCTCAAAACATCCACGATTCATGCATGAAAATGTGTTGGTCGAGTGGCTTCAAGTTTTAAGCAAAAGTTCCAAGATACATAAGTACAATGAACATCACTAACTCCATTAGTGGAGCTTTAGGGCCACTACTTGCTCCCCAAAAGTACTATTTCCACCTCTCTAATGCCTTGTGGGAGAATCCAATGTGAAAAGTATTTTGCTTGAGTAATCGGGATCCTTTTATAACTTAAGGCATGACCTTTCATATCAACATGATTCTTCAATTCCTCATATGAATTTTCAGCTTCTAATGACCTTTGGACTTCGATGTAACCCTTGGAATTCTAAATTAATTTTAGAATTACATGTGACTTTTGGAATTATATGATTCTTGAGATTACATGTCTTTTGGACTTCCTCACGTGGCTCTTTCGTCCATGCATGACTCTTGGAATTCTAATTATTTGTCTTTACAATAATTACATCATCACATCGTGATTTCTGCATCATCATGTGGTGAGGACATGACAAGTCACTATCATTGATGACTTTGACTCATGGTGACTGATGACATGGACTATCTTTGATAGGTGACAAGGTTTCCACTTGTATCTTCGATCTTTACCTACAACTTCCATGTTTTTGATGTCTTCATTCCAAAGGGTCTTTGATCACACTGAGTCTTTTGAGTTTCTTTGATCATCAGGATTTCAATGTTCTTCATCTTGTCTCATCACGTGTTCTTCATTCTTGAATTCTTCTTTGGTTGTCCTCTCTGTCAGAGTTCGTTTATGCATCTTTGTCATGTTGTTCTAGGTTACTTTCAATTGAAATCACTCATGGAAAGCACATATCAGTCTGAAAAATATTATATCCTAACATGTTTCATGTAAATTTTCTCTCCTGACTTCACAATGCGCTTGGGAAGAGCAAGGGGAACTTCTAGGCACAGGGCGCAATGCCAAGGAGGGAATATTGAGTGCTTCACGGCTTTGAGGTGCACTTATGCACTTAACTAGAGAGAGAAGCTCAAGGGAGGGCACAAAGCGTAGGTCCGAAGGATGAAGGAAGGCTATTAAGGCTTCAAGAGTGCATTATGCACTCAAAGGAGCCAAGGAGGGTGTAAGGCGCACTGTCGAAGGTTGAAGGGACGAAGATTCAACCTTCCCAAGTGCGCCATGCACTCAAGAGAAGCCAAGAGGGTGAAGGGCACAAGGCTTAAGGTTGAAGAGTGAGGCTTCATCCTTTCCAAGTGACCCATGTGGTCAAGGGAGCCAAGGAGGGCGTGCAAGGTTGAAGGCTGAAGGGTGAGGCTTCATCCTTCCCAAGTGCACCATGCGCTCAACAGAAGGAAGACTTTCCTAAGGGTGCAGTTCAGAACAAGAAAGGTTAATGATGCTTAGGAGTGCACTATGTGGTCTTGGAGGGCACAGGGCACACTTCTTAACAACTATGGAGTCTCAATCAAGCCTTAAGAGTATGCCATGCGCTCCTAGCCTTAATGGGTAACTTGTGCAACCAAAATTTGTCTCAGTCTAGGAGATAAGACAAGGGGCGAACATAATGAGTTTAGACATGAAACCAAGTGTGACACATACTGATCCAAGCGGATATTGGTGGCCAACCTCCTATTCCACCTAGACCCCCCCAACCAATTTCATCTGTTTCCTTGTTCATTTCAGCATTTACTATTTTTCGTAGTTTTTTGGGTCCTGAACTTCCGGAGCAGTTTTGACCCCCTAAATGACGTTTTTTTGGGGTCCGTAGCAAACCCATAGTTGTAGGCAAGGTCCTGCAACGAAACATGTAGTACTCAGAGAGACCTTTTCAACAAGGAACCGTACCCACCAAATGGAGATAATATGACCAAGTCATAGTTATGACCCTAGGAAGTTGGCTTCCCAACTAACCCCAACAGGGCCCACAAACCCTGGGTGTTACATCTCCTACTGTTAGAGTTTTGGTTGTTTGGGTTTTTCTCATGTTTTCCAATAATAAATAGGCCCTTGAGCCTCATTGTAACATAGTTCAGAGGCATGTAGCCACCACATCTCTTCTCAGAGATAAGCTACCATCGCTCGACCTATCTTATTTCCATTATGTTTGTAAGCATAGTTTAGTATTTTTCTATTAATGAAATGAAGTGTTTTTCTGTTGCATCTCTATGTTTATGATTATATTTGTAATTTGTTGCATTCATGTTTAAGTTTGGATCAATGGTATCAAAGCGGTATGCTCTTTCTCTATTTTTCTTTGCATGTCCCCAACGAGGTCAGGGTATAAGGATTTAGGGCTTGATCTAGTTAAACCATTGCAAGATTAGCCTTACAAAACCCGACGACCTCCCATGGCGGAAGAAAAGAAAGATGAGGGGCAGGATATCTTTTCAAAAAATTTCTCGAGGAAGCCCTCGAGCGACAAATGGACGTGATGATGGATAACTTTGCCCAGATCCTTCGACAACCACCCACAAGTGATGCATATTCATCCAACAGCCACTCTAGAGGCACCACTCCTTTTAAGGTACAAGTTAACTTTTATATTCCCATTTTCGAAGGCCTGATAGATGCAGACTTCGTAGATAAATGGTTAAATATATTGGAATGATATTTTTCAGTTCATGACTTTTCCAATTGGGAAAAGCTTACTTTTTCACTTCTAAAAGTCACCCCACACGTCAACGACTAGTGGGAAACCTACTGTGAACAAAAGGGTGAGAGTGAACCCTCGTTTTTTTCAACCGCACCCACTTGGAATTCTTTCCGAGACGCCATCAAGGAAAAATATTACCCTGTTGGGAGCTATGAAGACAAATACATAAAGTGGACCATGTTACGATAAAGAAAGGACCAAGATGTTCCAGAGTTCAAAAATAATTTCCATACCCTTCACACGAAGCTGGGTATCAAGGATACTGAGCAACATTTGGTGCTCAAGTATCGTGGCTATCTACACAAGTACATCCAGGACGAGATGGATTTCTTGGATATTTCCTCACTTGGCAAGGCGTATCGGTACACTATCAAGATTGAGCAGAAGTTTAAACAAAAGAAGCGGGACTTTGGATCTGTAAATCCAAAGCAAGGAAAACACGCCCCCAAACCAGAGAACAATGGACCAAGCCAAGGCGGGGCTACCTAGGACAAATCATTGAATCCACAAGCAAAGAATAACACCATGAAGACGAAGAAGGACACGGGAAAATGGTGTGATTTCGATAAGAGCTCCACTCACAATACAGGTGAGTGTCGGTCTAGGAAGTCACTAGTGGCCAAGCTAAAGGATTCTGAATCAGACATAGGTTCCAACTTTGAATCAGAACCCGATAAGGGAACTGACAAAGGGAAGCAATCATTGATGCGCAGCCCAGTTCCGCCTGGCCACCACCAAGATCTAGAAGATTGAGCCTGAAGATCTAGAGGAGGGAGAATGCCTCTTCCACTCACAAATGTGGGTGAAGGGTTCTCCACTGCATTTCATTGTCGACAACAGAGTATAGGTCATGAAGTGGCTGGGCCTATAGACTACAACACATCCAAAATCACACACCATCAGGTGGCTTCAACAAGGAAGAGATCTTCACATCAACCAACAACGTCACCTTCCCTGCAACATCAAGCCCTTCATGGATGAGGTACTGTGTGACGTTGCTCCTCTTGAATTTTGTGATGTATTGTTAGGAAAACCATACTTGTGGAAGCAACAGGATGTTTATGAGTCTAGACCTTGCTCTGTGATTATTACTTTGGCTAATAAGTTGTACATGATACCAGAGGTAGCCCTGCATACTGCCATCTCTTTGAAAGCTGCAAAGCAATGCAGTAAGATCATTTCCCACACTAGGAAATTTGTTTTCCTTATGATTCGCCCCTAGGTCAAGAAGAAGGTTGTGACCATGGCTTCCAGGAAGGGCTCCTCTACATAGCAGCAGCAGATGGACAAGGTCATGGAGGAGTACAAGGATATATTTGCCTCACCCACTAGGGTACCACTACACTTTCACGTTAAGCACTCCATCGATTTGACCCTGGGCGTGTCGTTTCCCAATGGACCTATCTATCGATGCTCTATTCTAGAGAAAGATGAGATCAAGAGGCAGATTCAAGTACTATTGCAAAAAGGGCACATCAAGTCAAGCTCATCACCTTGTGGGAGCCTGATTGTATTGGTACAGAAAAAGGATGAGACCTGGAGGCTTTGTATTGACTATTGGGCGCTGAACAAGATCATTGTCTAGAATAGACACCCAATCCCGCAAATTGATGACCTTCTGGACCAGCTCAAGGGGGCCAAATATTTTATCAATATTGACTTGAAGTCAAGTTATCACCAGGTGCCTATCGAACCCTCCGATGTGTGGAATACTACCTTCAAATCCAAGGAGGGCCTTTTCGAATGGTTGGTCATGTCGTTCAGATTGACGAACGCCCTTGCAACCCTCATGAGACTGATGGACGACATCTTGCAAACCTTCGTTAATGCACTCGTGGTGGTGTATTTAAATGACATCTTGATCTTTAGCTAGAGTTGGTAAGAGCACCTCCACCATATTCGACAGGTACTTCAAACCCTGCGACAACACAAGTTGTGTGCTAACTTTGAGAAATATACCTTTGGCTTGACCCAGGCTCAATATCTGGGGTAAATCATTGATGATCAGGGTGTACATGTCGACCCATCCATGATACAAGTCATTCAGGATTGGCCAACCCCAACCACTCTAACAGAGCTCCGTATCTTTTTGGGTCTTGCCAATTTCTACCGCAAGTTCCTGTTGGGGTTCTCTCATATCACTTGGCCTTTAAGTCAAGTCACCAAGGGCGGAGCGAAAGAAAAGTTTTTTTGGTCAGAAACCAAACAACAAGAGTTCTTTGAGTTGAAGAATTGCCTCTATTCTTCACCTGTGCTCACATTACCAAACCTGCAACAACCATTTGAGATTGAGACAGATGCCTCTGACTATGCTATTGGTGTGATTCTTACTCAACATGGACATCCAGTGGCTTACCACAATGAGACACTTTCAGACACAGTCTGAAAGTACCCCACTTATGACAAAGAAATGTATTCCATTGTGCAGGACTACCGCCAATGGAAGCATTACATTCTAGGGAAGGAAATTGGTATCCACACAGACTACTGGCTTATGGGGGCCTAACCCAGGTTCAGCGTTAGGTATCCATACAAATCCCTACACTACTGGCCCTTTCGGCATCAGCCCGCAGAGCGCGGACTCTGTCTCACCCGAAGCAGTATGGGGGGATGCTAGAATCAAGTTTCTGCACCGTTGAGGTGGATGTGATGTTATTTTATTCCAACTATTCCAACCTTCGCGTAGGTTGCTTATCCCTCTATTCTACCCTTTTGTACCGTCGCAAAATGTTACAATCGGCTTCCGCATAGCCCTAACCAGGGGTTGAAGTCCTTTTGTGCTGCTAGGGCAGCAAACTGTGATATTTCCCAAGCTAGGCTAAGTATCTTACTTATCTTATTAACAGATCTTAGTCAGCTTTGCGAAAACAGATGTTCTTACTTGCGTTCACTTAACCAATATAGTTATACACATTTGTGCATCATATAAGCATTAGAAGTGTAATTCTTGTCCAATATATCAGATCCATAAACAGGAAATAAATAAGCTGAATGATAGAAAACTTCTCTTTATTAATGATTCCTAATGGTTACAGACTCGACTCGCCCTACGCACTTAGCTGCAGGGGTCTGCGCACTCAGCTGCGGACTACTAGGCCTCTGCGCACTCAGCTATGGACTACTAAGCCTCTGTGCACTCAGTTGCAGAGCCTCTACCTACACTACGACCCAATACTTAGACTTACACTTCAGAGCTATCTCGCATACATATTCATTACTTCGACATTGTCTCATCGATTTCTATCTAGTTAGAGCTTAGCTCTATTTATACAATCCCATGGTCCGCGGACCATGGGTAGATCTTCTACAACCGACATTACATTATCAAAATAAGGGCGAACAACCCTATGACTCTTTAACAACTACGCGCTCCACGCCCACAAAATGTGGAGTCTTTATATTGGAATTACAACATTGGATGAAAATTTGGGCTCTAATCCCCAAAACCGCCCTTGGGGGATCCCGCGCCCAACAGCCTCCCAACACAAACATCGTGACTCACCCTTGAGTCACTCTGAAAGTGCGGAGATCTTAGCGCGAAGACCTCCCAACTCTGTTTGGATCGCTGCAACTTCAGCAGCGCACTGAGCGGCTGCCTACTGGAATTCCTCCACGCACTGTTCGGTGACCGCTGCTATTGAACTGCTGCCCTGAATCCTCTCCTGAGTTTCTTGCAGTTGCATGAGCTTTGCTTCAATGGAGGCTGTAATTGTATAATCCTCATCAATCCATGGCTGTAGGGGCGCTTTCAAGACCACTTCTTTGTGTCGAGCGGCATCCACTTGTTCCTTGAGCGCCTTTGCCTGCTGCATTGATGCAAGGCTTTGTGTAAGGGAAACCATCTGCACAGTCCCTTTTACCTCATCGTATTTTTGTTGTAGCTTGTGTGCCTCTATCTCTAGGCGCTCCACATTCGGATCCTCCTACAAGGTAGTTATGACCTCGAATGACTGTTCGAACAGCTTCATGCATTCTATCACTGCACTATCAACCGTCGCAATCGCTATCATAACCGCGGTGGTACGATGTTCCTTAACCTCCAGCGGAGTTGAAGGCTGAGCCTTCAACTGTATTTCGATGATCTGCAGGTTCAGCTCCAGCTAAACCCTAGCTATTTCTACTCTTGTGTCACGCACCCCTGTGGTTAACTTACGGACGCGCGCCTCCACCAATTCCTCTGCTTGAATGGCCAACTCCGAGACCATTTGGAAGGCTTCCTCCACAAACTGCATTATCTATTTTTTATTCTCCACTCCCTCGTTGTGCTGCAGGCTCAACTGCTAAATGTTGATGTGCTCCTCGCTCATTACCTGTATAGCATGACTCTCCCTGGCCCAAATTTCTGTGATGACTCCATCTTGTAAGAGGTAGAGTGTCTCCCGGGGGAGTGCGGCCATGTTCAACACTACCCCTTTCAAACTACTCATCGTGGGTCTGTTGGCTTCCTTTTCTGTAGTAAGTGCCCCATCTGGTAGCACTATCGTATTGGTCACCCTGGCATACAACATTTCCTCGGCAACTGAAGTGCCGACTGCGAGGCTGGTGGACATTGTGCCAGCCTATGGAGTGTGCACCTGTAACTCCTGTATTTTTGTCCAGAGAGCCCCCAATGCCAACTGTTGTTGTTCCTCAAACTATTGGAGGGCCTCCGCAGTGAAATCCCTCATCATTTCGCTGATATCATGCAAATCCTCGTCAGTGAGGGTGATTGGGTCGAACGATGTCTTCGATGCCTTTGTTTTCTTTCATGGCACTGTATGCTCACGTGGTTGCGGAAATTTGAGTTGGGTGGACATCGTCTGTGGGTTCGCACCACCCTGTTCTATGTCTATCTCTGGTTCAGGTGAAGGTGACTTCTATCCTTCGCGCTCTTCTTCTCCCGTTTTCTGTTATTTCTCGACCAAATCGTGGGGTCATGTGCTACTTGGGCCTTAGCCACTACTTCTTCTCTCCTGCGCTTTTCCGCTAGCTACACCATCTAAAGTTTTGCCTCTTCTTTCTTGCGTTGCACAGAAGACTTCTCCGTTTCCACCGCAGAGCCAGCTGGAGAGCGCCACTCAGGTGGCCAAGACTCAAGGACTGTGAAAATTACATCGTCGGTCAACAAGTATGGTAAATCATGCCACGTCTTCATAGGGTCCTTCCACGCCCTGATGAAGACATGGTGGAAGTTGGCTTTGAACTCCGCAAAGCTCTCCAAATTATTGTAGACTATGGGCGATAACCACGGCTTGCGATTGATCCCCATACGGATGTTCATTTCCATTAGCACCCAAAATATCTTGCTTTCTCTTATCCTTTATGCGTCCTTGGTCACCCACAGCGAAGCGTACTTCGCTACCTCTGGAAGGTCCGGCGCGATCGAATGGAACTGGCTATCTTCGGGCAGCTCCCATGCCACCAGTACTATCGACAACAAGAGTCATGTGTAATGAAACTTTTTTCCCTCCTCTTGTGCCTTGCGACAGTTTGCAAGGAACTCACTGCATAGATAGTTCGCCCAATTGAACTGGACCCCTTCTGTGCATTGCGCCGCTAATGCACCCATTGGCACAGGAACCTCATCCGCGTGGCACTTCTGCATCACCTTCCCTGTCAATATTTGTATCATGACCTTGACTACAGGGTTTTTGATGTTGGAGATGGCATACCCTCACTTCTTCTTCTCCAACTTAAACTTATTTTTCATTGCCTCCGCGAGGGCCAACTCGCCACCTTTTCCCTCTGAAATGTTTGTTGGATCCTCCCCTGAGTAAGGTAGTCATGTAATTTGGTGAATCAGATGATCTGTGATGGGGATGGGCTCCTCCAGCCACAAGCACCCATCATGCACCAAGCAGAGCAGCTACCTGATGACGAAAACAGTCACTGGGGCGCGGTGGTAATGCAGCACCCAGAGCAAGTTTAGAAACCCTGCTTTCTCTACACCTCTAAGCCATTTGCACGGCTCTAATTCAAGCATTCTAGCCATCGCGTCTATCTTTTGGCATATTAGCTTCGCAGTCGCTAAATGTAGGAACTTATTGTGGTCTGCGAGGTCCCAATCTTCAAATTTCAACACAGGAATCCACCCCAAGTGCGGTCCCTCAAAAATAATATCGTCGGGGAGAAGCAAGGTTTGTAGAGAGCTCTTGCTCTCATCTATATCCTTTGGAACCTTGGCTTTACCCTTTTGCAGAGGAACATATTCAGGTAACTGTGTAATAGGGTCCACACCTTGGGTTTCAACGTCCATCTCTACATCCTCCTCCTCCACCAGGATTTCTTCAAACTCTTCCTCCTCATCGACCTCCAAATTAATGACCTTCCCCTTTTCCAGCAATGTGAGCTTGGTCCTCAGTGGATTTTGAGGCGACACGTGCACCGAGATCATGGCTTGTTTATCCTTCTTGGGTCTCGGTGTTCGCGGTGATTTAGGGACCTCAACAATTATTCCGACGCTCTCTAGGACTTCCACTTCTGCAATTTCCTGTGCGGCTTCCTCAGCTGTCACTACTCCTGTTTTCATGGCTTCTTCGGGTGCTAACATAACGCTACTCCACAGTTCTTTCAATGTCTCTGGTAGTTGCTCAAACAACGAATTCGCTTTCAGAGTCTCGAATAAGTCTCGGTTCATGAATACTTGAGTGCGCAACAACTCATTTCTAGAATTGCCAAGTGTTGTTTGTTGGACAACCACTTGTAATTTATAGCCCCTTTTGAATTTGAATTCGACCGTTCCCCCCACATTCAGTCCATTAATGCTAGATTGGCGGTAGATTTTCAAGAATCTAGCCCATAAATTTCGCCTTAAATTCCTGATGCCCGCTCCATTTGGCCTCAAACCAAGCATCAAACCATGAATAGTGACTTTAATGGCCACTTTCCGGCAGACCTGTGTGCCAGCACAGCTGTCTTCGCGCCATCGTGGACCCTGTGACACTTCGCTACTGTGTGCAGTCCTGACATTGCGCAGTTCCCAAGCAGAGTAGTTTATAGTCCCACGCCTCCTTTCAGCTGCCTGGAGCGCTAAGACTGTGCTTCTGTCAGCTAGTCAGATGGTCAGGCCACCTGTGTATGGCTTCAAATGACTACCATTCACTTTTCCTAGGAAGGGATCTCCATTTAACTTAACCAGCTGGACCGTGCCACCATCAGTAATCTCCTTAATAACATACAGCCCCAGCCAATGCATTCTGAGTTTCCCTAGAAATTTATCAAACTTACTATCATACAACAACACCAATTCATTCACCTTAAAGGTCCGCATCTTAATATGCCGATCGTGCCATGCCTTTTCGCTCTGCTTTTGGACTTCTTGATGAAATGCAGCCAAGAATCTCTCTTCTTCCAGCTCATCCAACTGCGCGAGCCTCTCTTCCAAAGCTCTGCGATCCATCATACCTGTGAGCACTACTATGTGCAGACTAGGCACGATGTATTCCATAGGCATTATGGCTTCAACTCCATAGACAAGCCTAAAAGGCGTATGTCCCGTCAGTTTCTTGCATGTCGTCCAATAAGCCCATAACACTGCAGGTATGCGTAGGTCCCAATCACTTCGTTGCGCATTGCATACCTTGGTCAGTGCATTTTCAATCACT
>APFE030193813.1:90394-109241 GCA_000404065.3 Pinus taeda
GCTGCCCCGGACCCCATAAAGTGGGGTTACGGGTACCCCTCAAACCCCTTGTTAACTATGTGGAAAGAATATAACACAACCCAACATCTTCATCCTTGGTTAAAGACTCGACTCCGCCCTGTGCACTCAACTACAGGGGTCCACGCACTCATCTGTGGACTCTACTAGGCCTCTGCGCACTCAGCTGCAGAATCTCTTCCTATTACTATGACCCAAAGCACTTAGACTTTTAATCTATGCTCGATATCTTCTAGACTCCATTCGTTTCTCCATGTATCTGTAATTATCTTTACAACTTAGAGCCTCGCTCTATTTATACAATTCCATGGTCCGCAGACCATGCATAGGCCGACACTACATTCAAAACTTATGGCGGATAACCCTATGACTCTAACATACAATTTGCGCTCTGCGCCCGCAATTCGCGGAGTCTTTACAACAATAATACTCAAAACTTGTGCTTTGAGCCCCAAAACATGATGTGGGGGGATTCCATGCCCAACAATTGTTCTCTGAAATGTGGCCCCGACATTCTTCAGACTGAATGGGAGTTTCCTATAGGCGAATGTGCCCCATGGACAAATAAAATTTGTTTTCGATTGGTCCTGTGGGCAGATATTGATTTGTTTGTAGCCGGAAAATCCATCCATAAATGAAAATATTTCGCATCCAGCACATTCGTCAATAATCTGGTCGATAAAAGGTGTAGGAAAATTTTCCTTTGGTCATGCCTGATTTACATCCCTATAATCGGCGCACACTCGAATTGTCCCTTGTTTCTTCATGACAGGAATAAGGTTGGAAACCCAGTCAATAAGAGGTACAAGGTAAATGAAACCAGCCCGTAAAAGTTTTTCAACTTCTGCTTTAATTGCAGCGGCTTTCTTTCGATGAACAAGTCGAAGCCGTTGTCGAATTGGCTTGACATCAAGGTACATTTTGATTTCGTGTTCAACAATACTAGAGTCAATGCCCGTCATCTCCTCATAAGACCATGCAAAGATATCTCTAAATTCATGAAAGAGAGTATGGTCACTATCGAGTTCTAATGGAGAACAAGATTTGCCGACATGAATGTTCTCTACAATATTAGGCTTGGTCGAAATATTAATAGAAATCGTTTCTTCAATATTTGACAGGTTTCGCTCAGATTATACTGTGTCTATGAAAACTGAATTCGAAAGGAAATCAACAACTGAAGGGTGGTTTAGTTCATTTGAATAATCTTTGATGTCATCTGGAAGATGGGAACAATGATGATAATCTTCCCAAGGTTCTTCTCCTATCATCATTGATTGGATTATTCCTTCATCCATAGAATGTATACATGAGAAAGGATCTGAAGAAGTACCATATTCTAATGAACAATCTACCCATACAATTGTTGAATGTGGATTTGGGTTTGCCGCACAAGCCCGAAAAATTGATTGTTATGCTAATTCAATGGGGCTTAGCGGCATTATCTCAATACTACTATCAACTTCAAAATTGTTGGTAATCCTCCTTAAAGTAGATGAGGTGGAGGAAATATGTTGCAAGTCTCTACTCTTTCCACTTCATTTAAATCAAATGGTGACGGTAGCGTAAAAGTACCCATTAGGGAAGGATCTTTAAAGAGACCTACTCCAACATTTTGAAGTGACAGCGGGGGCCTGTGTACCAATGGAATGCTTCCTGTAGCCTGTGAACTATTTGCAAAGAAGGCTAGCTGATCAATGACTATGATTCCACCCTTATGAGGGAATGCAATAGTATGAAAGTACGTGGAAACTGCAGCAGCCATAGCATATACCCATGGCCTTCCTAGTAAAATGTTGTAATCGAGGGGTCCGTCAACTACCTCAACTTCAATAGTAATTGTTTTGCCCCCTAGTTCAATTTGCAGGTTACTCAAAATCCCACAAGGAGTATATGTTCTTCCTTCAAAATCATTTAACGTGGTTGGTGATGGTGACAAGGACGATGAACCAAGTGTTTTCCAGCAGCTCATTGACATAATGCAAGTAGAAGCCCCCTCATCAATAATAATTCGGTGAACATTCTTATTGAGAGCTTTTACTTGAATTAGGAAATCTAACTGTGCCGGTAACTATGGTGTATATCCCGCATGGTTAAAAACCACAAGATTAGAATCCGTAGGATCTACTCCCCCTATTGCTGACAGTAAAGCCTGCTTCTGGGAGGGACAATTTTGTAACACCTCGAGTGTCGACATAGCAGAAGGTGATTGAGCAAGGTCTTCCACTATATTATACTTCTGAGCTACTCGATCCCGAGGGTTAAACGTTGATTTATGCACAACTCCTTTTGGTGGTTTTATTGTCAATTCTGGTACAATAGGTGGAATATTTTCAGATGAAGTCAAAGTCGAAGGATTAGGTTGATCAGTGGCATGATTATTCGACGATGACGGTGGATTTCCATAATCTTTATTTCTCATTGACACCAAAACTTCGTTTTGTGGCTTTGTGATGGATAAGATGAGTACTTGGGATGTGGAAGCATGGTCTATCGCAACCAAATGTGTCTCTGAGTTTGGAAACGGATCATTCAACACTGCAGATGTGTTTGAAGTCTTTAAAAGTTTAGAGACCTCTAAGCAGTGTGGACAATCTCTTGTAAAATGCTTTTCATTACAGATTAGACATGGATAACGAGGTTTCCTTACTGAAGTAGAGGAATCAGATGATTTCTCTTGAGGGGAATTATCTTGTTTCTTCTTGTTTTTCCCCTTTTTCTTGCCTCCTGGCTGCTTTTGATTTTTGCCTTTATCAAATCACACGGCATTAATTTTGGAAGCAAGATTATTTTCTTATGCATTGGTAGTGTTATTGGTAATGGCAAGAGTTTGACCAGATGGTCTTCCTACCGTTTGCGTGCTCGAAGAACTGATCACACCATCGCCGGCATGAGAGTCCTTACTCGATTGTGGAGGAGGAGGAACAGTGAAAGTTGGTCAGGGTGCATTGGGAATTTTGTTGTAGAGCGTGCCAGATTGTGTGTAAATCAAATCCAAGTATTGGGCACGAGCAATTACTTGCTCTTCTGTGACAACTCTACCTTTTTCCACATCCTTGGTGATTGATGGAAACAAGGATTTTATGAACCACTCAGATAAAAGATGATCGGGAACATATGTCTTAACCATTCAACGACGACGTTGCCACTCATGAATATGATCTGATATATGGGTAGCAATAGTCCCTTTAAAGTTGGTTAGGAGTTTTGTTCCAGTCTCGTATCTAATAGGTAACTGGAATTGGGTCAGAAATGTAGTGGCTAAAGTCGTAAAGTTGTCGAAAGAAGCTCTTGGTAACTTGATGTACCATTTAGTAGCCAAACCAGTAAGTATTCTTTGGAAAAGACGAAGTCTAACCGAATCATCATTTAAGGAGTTTGATGAACACCACAAATGAAAGGTCATGACATGATTTGATGGGTCTTCTCCGAGATTTCCATTGAATTTTGGAATGTCAGACAGTAACTTGTGCGGAATTATCGGCCACCAAGGTGCATAGAAGATTGGATCATTAGTGAGTCGATTTAAATCTGGTAATTCTAAAGTTGCTACAAATGGCAACTGTTGATTCAAGTTAGGTTGAGCATACCCAGGATATGATGGAATTGCCTAAGAAATAGGTCTTTGCATACCAACATAAGGCATCTGCATTTGATAACCTGGGTAGGGTTGTTGTTGAACAAACCCAGCATAAGGTGGTTGGTGATAACTAGTTTGAATTTGTGGTTGTCGATAACCTACAAAGCCTTGTTGACCAAGACCTTGGTAAGCTTGATATTGTCCAAACCCAGGTTGAGCTTGTTGGGCAAGTCCAAATTGGGGTTGGAATTGCTGGAATTGGGGTTGTTGAAATTGAGGTCGCCACGATTGTTGAATCAACTGTTGTTGTTGTTGGTACAATTGTTGTTGATTTAACGATTGTTGTTGCCTAACAATGAAAGGCTGGCCAGATTGTGGATAAACTATAGTAGTGTAAGCTTAGGTTAGTCCAGATAAGGTTATACTAACCTGAGGTTGTTGTTAAACCCCGAAAATAAGTGGTTGTTGTACAACAACCTGAGAAACTTGAACTTCTTGACCCGAACCTTGTGTTTTCGAGGTAGAAGGACCAGTTTGTACCGGTTGAGATACAACAGTTTGAACTTGTGACTATGGTACAGTAGTAACAACAGGTGTAGTAGGAATAGCTGACACAGTTTGCATTGGTTGTGTTGGATACACAAGCCTTGGTTGAACTGGCATTGTTGGTTTCCATTGACAAACTCTAATTCCAGGTTGACCTGAATACTGCGGGGTATTACCATATGACAGTCCTCCAGAATAAGGAGGATACAGTGAATAAGCATATTGCTCTCCATATGGTGGCAATCCAATATTTAATGGATACATAGGTCTTTGTTGACCAGATTTCCCAGCTTGATATTGATATGCAGGATCAAACTGTTGAGTTCCCGTTAGAGAAGAACCAGGTAGAATTTCGGTTGAGGACATGGGTGATGACCATGGTGTAGAAGCAACCCCTGAGTGGGTTCCAGATAAATATTGGTAACCAACCAGGATGGACAATTCACCATATAGGTGCGACTCAAGTGTGCTAGAAAACATCGAAGAGGTTGCAATAGAAGATTCTGCCGCAACTGCATCAGATGACACAGTCTGGGATGTTGACGATTGTTCAGCCATAGTTAACTGACCCAAAAGTTGTCCTAAAGAATCAACAGGTACTTGAAAATAAGCAGGATCAAACGGAGTGGTAAAATGAGGAGTATGAGGGTAAAGATAAAGACCAGCTCCAAAGTGGAATGGGGTTCCAGGTGTAAAATATTCTTCCAATTCTTCCTCTATAGCAATTAAACCTGGTGGAAGAACTTCACTGTCTAGTCCATAAAAGATTTCTGGCGTTGATAAAGTTGAAGTTTCAGTAGTTACTGATGTTTGAGGGGTAACTGGTTGATCGTCTTCCAATAAAGTAACAACTTCTGAATGTTCAAATTCGAAGTCCAGATGTTCGGGTAAATGAACAACAGTTTCAGAAAGAGGTTCATGAACAACTTCAAGTTGTAATGTAACTTTTGTTTGAACTGGGATAGGTTCTGGATTAACTTCTATTTGAACTGATTTGGGTTCAGAAGTAATTTCTTGTTGAGCAACTTCAAGTTGAGAATCAACTTGTTGTTGAACAACCTTGGTTACTGTTTCACTAGGATCAGTGCTAATGTCCTCAGGTAATTGTGAAACTTCTCCTTCAGAAATGGATGTACCAGAAATGGTTGGAGTAATTGGAGTCTCAGTGCTTACCGAAATAGATGATTCAGGTAATTCAGATGAATAACTAGGAGTTCTTGATGTATTTGACTCAGTTAAGCGAGACTTCTTTGACCGAATAGGTGTAGCTTCGGGCGGCAAAGGTAGTTTTCTCGTTGTTCTCCGCGAACAATGGGGTAAGGGTTGATGTTCCTCCACGATTGCTTATTAATTTTATTATCAAAAAAGAAATAAACAAAGAGGGGTATACTAGGCAAAAGGTTTACCAAGCAACTGTGAGCTGCATAATACCTCCTGGCGAACCAAGAAGTACGGAAAACAATCTCCTCGAATGCTATGTTCGGTGTATCACAGAGTACAACGACCGACTCAGCTACTTAAGGATGGATAACAACCTAGATTTCTCCTCCCATATATACCCGAAGGTATGTGGAGGCCTAGTCCGTATAAGCATTGTCTAATGCAAAACCGCAGAGTGAGAGCATTCCCATATACTTTACATACTATAACACCGGCCTATATACTCGAAGGTATGTGGACGAGCTATGAAATACTCACATATGTGGAATGAGGTATCACACTCGGGATGTATTATAGACAAGTTAGCGACAGCTACTTTGTTTTACGACACCGGAACACATCTCTAGCCTAGAACCACTAAATGTTCTCGTTAATGACAATGCTCCATTAGGTAAATTGATGTTAATTTTAAGTTGATCTTGCTTAGAAATTTGCCTTTCAAGTTCACCACGTGATGTATTCTGAAATTCCTAGGAATGCAATTATCATGATAAGCATTCTTTCCATTCAATTTAACGATGAAAATCCTAGCTACTTAGGGATAGAGCAATCAGATTTCTTTCGATCAAAGAGCAAATAGCACAATCTAATGCAATTTTCCCTACATTATTCCTATGAGCACACACAAACTTTTTCAATGCAACATGCATGTATTTCTTTTTGATTTCCTTAATGTGAATATGAACAAAAGGAAATATGCACATACAATCAATCAATCTTTCATAAGAACAAAGACTTTTACAACAATTCTAATTCGAAGGAAGAGAAGACTTTACGACACTTTCTTTCAAATGAAGAATAATCAAATATATTCTAACTTTGACTATTGATCGATAATGACAAAGAAAACATTAAGAAACATTAATCAATCAAATCAAAGTTGGGCTAGACCAGGAGATAGAAACTTATTTTCTGAGACATAACATTCATTGATCAATCAACAAAAAAACAAACAGAGAAAAGTTGGCAAAAACACTTTCCAAAGGTGGGAAACTGATCCTAGGAGGATCAGCACAGCCCAGAGTGGAAGACAGTGTGCTTCAAAGCATTGTCCCCAATCTAGGGGTGCTCTGCAACGCACTATGTATCTCACAAGCCTGCGCTGGTGACAGTAAGCCATTTCAAGAGGCAATTTGTCACAGTTTTGACCAATTTTTCAATGTAAAGCGTTGAATTAAAATCTATGAACACAAATAAGGTCTACAAGGATGTCTTAGGAGGTGGATAAGCTACTAGGAAAGAGGATCTTCCCCAGTGGAGTCGCCAATTTGTTTTGGAGAATTTGGTATCTACAGATAAATATTAATTCCCTAGATAAGTAGTTGTATCTAGAACAATAGTTTAAAGTGTTTTAGACTTTTCCTATAAGCAATAGATAAGATGAGAAGATAAGAAGACCTACTTGGAGTACCACTTTCCTCTCGTCTCCCTTATATCAATCTTGTCACTCCTTCCCATACTTAATACGCTTGAGAAGTACCCTGTAAACACAACAAAAAACAAAGAACCGATCAAAGCACGCGACCTATTGAATGTGAGTGAAAGGAAACAGATACAATTCACACATATAAGCATTATGAAACAATACAAACATATGGAAAAAGGTTCAAACACTTTATTAGATAGAAGAATGAATTACAACCATTGGTGCCTGATTCAAAGCCATTCGTCCAGCTTGGATCCCATCCACATCACATCAAAAGCATGACAAACTTGTAGCATTACAATACCTGCTTCAAATCCAAATCTCACAGCAGCATTATATCGTTACAATTCAACATAATCCAGCCCCTGATCACTTAGATGAGTGGTCAATTTATAGGAAGATGAAGGAGGTTTTGTCATAAATGGTGGCATTGAATGGCCTTCCATACTTAGAATTAGTTCCATGGAGGAAGGAATGAGAGAATAGGATGCATCTTAACTCATTCCTCATCCATTTTCAAGTTCATAAGAGTTGATAAGTGAGGGAACCTTCTAGATGACTCCAAAAGATAAGAATATTCCCTAAACCCTATGTGAATTTTGCTCATTCTCGCCCACCGCAGCTAAAAGGGAGCCTAAGTGCTCTGCAAAGCACCCTAGCAGTGGACTCAACTACTCTGCAATTCACCTTTACAAGGGCTACCTACATTGGTCCCTCTAGAGGTTGTTTCTGGATGTCTTCAAGTCATGAAATTGTATGGGAAGGAGGCATTCAAAGGGGTGACTTTTTTAGGGCATGAAGCAACTAAAATTGGGGTTTGATGAGCCCTAAAACATTGATCTGGATGTTGGGATTTGATGTGCCCAAATGGATCTGTAACACCCGTGAAATCACTCGATCGAAAGCCAATGATGTGAACTTGTCATCGAGTGTGAAGAACTTGCCATTAGGGCATGCAAGCTCTAAGGTACTGGAAGGGAGTCTCTTGGTCAACTTCTTGGATAATGAGCTGAAGTCGATAGGAAACGACCGTGTCGAAGGAGGGTCATAATGTATCCCACATCATCGACACGAGACAAAGGGATGCAAAATTATTTTGGATGATACAGAGAATCAGGGACAAGTGTAACTGCATAAGGACAACTCTTGAACATATCGGCGACATGACTGGAAGTTTGGCAGCTTTTGGATCCATAGGATCGGTGGTCATGATGATGTGGCAGAGATCAAAGTGGAAGGAAAAAATGAATGGCCCAACCCAGGAAGGTCAATGATAAAAAGGAGGATATCCCATCCCGACGCGAAGCAGAAAGTGTCATGTTAAAGAGTGAGTTGTCGACACATCTGATTAGATTTCCACATTTTCCACACCATTCCTAGTAGGTACCCCAATTATTTTTTAATCGCAAGCTTGAAGGGGATAGCATATGCTTGCACTATAATTTCATCCTTCGGATGAATTTAACCTAGTAAGTTTAACGAGCCCTAGGAAGGAGAAGCTCATGTTCGTCATGGTGACGAATCCGATGTCGTTTAGTATTTTAACGAGTCTAACAAAGGTGTAACTCGGTATCTTTTTCATGTTTAGAGAGTTTGAAAAAGACACGGAAAATAAAACTCCACATGGTCCCCTTTCGTACATTTGGGTCTCTCGAGCCTGAAAAGGTAGAAAACAATACTTGAGAGAACCGCTTGACCATTTCTATCAAGGAGTACCTTTTTCATAAAAATTGCATCCCAGCCCGAAAAAGGGGTAAACATATACTGGGTGAATGACGTTTCATGTCTAAAGGGTTGGAAAAGAGCTTGAAAGTGGACCCCCCCCCATTTTATTCTCTTTTACGAGTCAAAAGGGAAAAATACTCAGCGATCTTTTCATCTTTTACGAGTTAGAAAAGAGCTTAAAGGTGACTCGACCTAGAGGAACGAGTGGTATAAAGGGTAGCAACTGGTTCCGGCAATGGTGGAACTACTCAAAACATGTAATTGTCAAGAGGTTGGCTAATAAAACCACTCATTTTTGTGGTTCCTCGCGAAAGGGAAAAACAACCAAGTGAAAGCATATGATCAACCAAAGAGATGGTGGCGATGGAATAAAACAACCAAGGCTCATCTAAAAAAAATCACCTGATTAAGACGGAAATCACGAGATGTAAATGGGTTCATTTTTACACAAGCTTGAACCATGGAGAACTCTGCTTGGATTCGGTTTCATGTTTACAGAAGCTTGAAATGAAAAACAATGTTTGCTATAAGTTTGCATGCCCCCGGCATAATGACTCAATTGAAGTACAAGTAAAATTATGAGTGCGGACACAAACAATTCCTCTAGCCCGATAGTGGGTCTAGCCACTAACAAGACATTCTATGGAATATTTCTTTAGGTTAGAACCAATTAAGAGGGCCTACCTCTTAGTATGCTTATCCCGTTTGGTGATGACCTTGCTTGCTCGCTCCAGCTATCTCCCGTTTCTGTCTTCCAACACCTAAAACAAGTAAACAACAACCGTTATAATAGACAAATTGTAATTCAACCTACTTAACAAGTCAAGAAAAATTAATCCATAAACATGTGAGATGACACATTATATAGGAAATCAATCTATAGTTGCATATATATTGAATCAAGAAGAGATTACAACCATTGTCTTGATGTTGTTGTTCTCCTTCGACAAAACCAAGTTCCCACACACTTCCGTTAGCATTCCATGATGGCCTCAACAATGATAGTTTGAAGGCTCTTCCCTTTAGGCTTCACACTAAACCAAATTCACACTTCTCCCTCACACACAACTAGAGATCTACAACTATGAATAGCTTGTTGTTTACTCCAAACTTAATTATCACTAGCACACCAACATTAACACTAGCCTATGCTTAGGAAAAAGGGAGGTTTATATAGCATGAATGGATGGGAGATGGTTCCTCTTCTCATGGGAGAAGGTCTTATCTCTTGAGGTAGTTCCATCGTTATAGGGGAAAGGAGCCCAAACTGACATCCTAGACTCCATCCAACTCAACCATTTACCAGACTTCTGTTACAAAGCTTCTAGAGCTGGAAGCTTCGGCTCCTTATTTAAAAAACTTTCCAAAAGAGGATCGACATGACTGAAACAAAGCTCAGTCGCTCCGGCCAGCACTAGGGACAGTGTTAATCCCTGTATATCGACGTGAGGAGGACAAGGGTCATTAGCACTGGTCTTGTAAACTAGGAAAAACAAAATATTTTTGGGAAATGGTGCAAAAGGGAATTGTTCTACTCATGAAGAGGGACACAATGGGAGTTTCTTCATGACGGGAAAGCATGTAGGGTTCACTGTAGAGGTCCTCCAGGATCAATGAACAGGGAGTACAAGGACAGTGAAAAAATGATGTGTAACAGATGCCCCCTAAAGCGTGAAGGTCAAACTAGAGTGAGGGATGAAATGCTTTATGAATCAGTGTGAGGAACCGGAGTCTGTCATCGGAAAACTTGCAGGCAAGTACAGATACATATACATCAATGAAAACTCTATCAAATGATACATGAATCGTGGTATGGACGTAGCCATCCAGAGAATGATCATGTAAATGGATCCAGGCATGGGCGCAACCATCCAATAAAGAGGATCATATCGAAACCAAGGTATGGTCGCAGCCATCCAATAATGAGAAGGATCACATATGATAACTCATCGTATGGTCACAACCATCCATATGAGAGAGACATGTATATCAACATGATCATGTCACGCCACCTTGCAACCTGGACTTTTGTAATTTGAGCCCAGGGTCTTGCGCTCCAACATGACTCGATCAAAGTACAAATTCTAACATGTGAATAGATGTGTTGACGTTGAACATGCTATAAAATCGCTTGATTACTAGCCAATGATGTAAATTGTTAACAAGTGCGAGAGAAACCACCAATAATGACAATGGTCCTCAAGGTACTATCAGCACAATTCATGGAATGTGAATAGAGGAACTGAAGTTGAACACTCGTGAAATCACTCGATCGAAAGCCAATGATGTGAACTTGTCGTTGAGTGCGAAGAACTTGCCATTAGGGCATGCAAGCTCTAAGGTACTGGAAGGGAGTCTCTCGGTCAACTTGCTGAATAATGAGCTGAATTCGATGGGAAATGATCGTGTCAAAGGAGGTCCATATTGTATCCCACATCACCGACATGAGACAAAGGGATGAAAAATGATTTTGGATGATATAGAGAATCAGGGGTAAGTGTAAATACAGAAGGACAAATCTTGAACATATCAGCAACACAATTGGAAGTTTGGCAGATTTTGGATCCATAGGACAGGTGGTCATGATAACTTGGCAGAGATCAAAATGGAAGGCAAAACTAAACGGCCCAACCCAGGAAGGTCAATGATAAAAAGGAGGACATCCCATCCCGACACGAGGCAGAAAGTGTCATGTTCAAGAATGAGTTGCCAACACAACTGATTAGATTTCCAAATTTTCCCCCACCATTCCTGGCAGGTACCCCAATTATTGTGTAATTGCAAGCTTGAAGGGGATATCATATGCTTGCACTGTAAGTTCATCCTTCGAACGAATATAACCTAGTAAGTTTAACGCACCCTAGGAAGGAGAAGCTCATGTTCGTCCTGGTGACAAATCCGATGTCGTTTAGTATTTTAACGAGTCCGACAAAGGTGTAACTTGGTATCTTTTTAATGTTTAGAGAGTTTGAAAAAGACACGGAAAGGAAAACTGCACATGGTCCCTTTTCATACATTTGTGTCTCTCGAGCCCGAAAAGGTAGAAAACAACACTTGAGAGAACCGCTTGACCATTTCAGTCAAGGAGTACCTTTTTCATAAATAGTGCATCCCAGCCTAAAAAAGGGGTAAACGTATAATGGGTGAATGACGTTTCGAAACCTTTAACGAGTTCAAAACGACAAGAGTTCGGCAATATTTTCATGTTTAAAGGGTCGAAAAAGAGCTTGAAAGCAGGCCCCCCATTTTATTCTCTTTTACAAGTCAAAAGGGAAAAATACTTGACGATATTTTCATCTTTTATGAGTTAGAAAAGAGCTTAAAGGTGACTCGACCTGGAGGAACGAGTGGTATAAAGGGTAGCAACTAGTTCCGGCAATGGTGGAACTACTCAAAACATGTAATGGTAAAGAGGCTGGATAATAAAACCACTCATTACTACGGTTCCTCGGGAAAGGTAAAAACAACCAAGTGAAATCATATGATCGGCCAACGAGATGGTGGCGATGGAATAAAACAACCAAGGCTCATCTAGCATAAATCAGTTGATTAAGACGGCAATCATGAGATGTAAATGGGTTCATTTTTACACAAGATTGAACCATGGAGAACTCTTCTTGGATTCGGTTTCATGTTTACAGAAGCTTGAAACGAAAAACTATGATTGTTATAAGTTTGCATGCCCCCAACATAATGACTCAATCGAAGTAAATCTTCCCCAAGCTTCATTTCAGTCAGCTAGGTGGATGGAATGAAGGTTCACTTTCAAGATCTTGAAAAGACTCGACTGGGATTTTACGAGATCTTAATCAAAGATTCGATTTGGAAAAGGGAGTTGCTTCATTTTTTAATGAGGTTGAAACAGTAAAAGAACTATCCTCAAGACCCTTATTTCATTTTTTAATCAGCTTGACACAAGAAAATGAACTATGCTCACATCCTTTGTTTCATTTTTTAACGAGGTTGACACAAGACCAGGAACTATCCTCATGATCTAATTATGGACGATATGAGAACATGGCTCCCAAGAGGTCTTCACTAGATAGAAGAACCACACTATGGGAGGAATACATGTCAATTGGTACCATAGATAGATCTCGTTCCAATGCCCCTAGTACATAATGTACTATACCATTGGTGTGATCATCAACAGATGTGGAGACATAACGAGTAGCCACATAATTGACCTATGGCGGAGAAGGTACTACTTGCAAACAAGAGATGACAGGGGATGATCGTTACAAAGGAGGTGCCTGGTGACCAATGAATGACAGTTGATCAATAGTCACAATTCTCCCTTCGTGCGGAAAACAAACCACACGTAAAAGGGAAGAAACAAGAGCTCACATGGCATAAACATAGTCACGTCCAAGGAGAAGATTGAAATCTAAGGGACCTTGGACTACCATCACGTCTATATAGAGTGTCTTTCCTTGCAAAGTAATAGGGAATTTCTGAAGGATCCCTAAGGGCTTACTGGTTCCTCCGTTGAAATCCAACATATTTTGGGTGACAAGCACAAGCTGTGGGTAACCCAAAGCTTTCCAAGTAGTAGAAGACATGATGCTAACAAATGCACCTTCGTCTAATATAGTGCCAGGTACTACCATATTATAGGCTTGTACTGTGATCTGGAAAGGCAGATGGGAGGCGGAAAGAAGTCAAGAGACTCCAGTCGAAAGAAACAATAAAACTACTTGGTGGGGGCATCATATGATTGCCCCCCAACTTTGTAGGAATAGGAGAAGGACTCTCCTGAACAACTAGGATGGGAGGGTCACTCTTTGATTCATGAGAATTTGAGGAGATGAGAAGAACATGAGCAGTATGATCATTATTCTCTTCCAGAATAGAGTGAGCAACTAGTGGCGGAACCAAGTCGACACTCTTTTCGCCTAATGGTTGGTGGGGAACAGACACAAGAGAGTCTTGCTCAACAAGATCAGGATGGGCAAGAGATGAATATAATTCAATCTCTTTACAACCTGAGAGATGGTCAGAAGAAAGCCTCTGATAAGCGACAGGAAGTTAGGTTTGAGGAGCTGTAAGGTTTTCCAAAACTTTGGAAGCTTTATCCATAAGAGGACAAAGGTGAAGAATATGTTCTCCTTCACATAACCTATAGGGGAATCTAATCTTCCATTTCTTTTTACCATTGCTAACCGAGGTTTCAGCATCGACATGATCTCCAGAGGTCGATGGGGATGGTCAATCCAGATTCTGAGACCATACCTCTAAGACTTTAGGAATGCCAGGACAGTCTCAAAGGATATGGTCACCCTTACATAGACTGCAAGGGAATTTTACCTTCCATGGAGGATCAAAAGGTTTGTCTACAGGAGATGCATTTGGAGTAACAGCCACACAGTTGACCTCTCGCTTATCTGAGTTCTTCTTCTTCTTAGCCTCCTCGTTACTGGATTTCAAACTTTCACCAGGCAAAGTAGAAGAGGAAGAGGAATACATAGGGGAAGAAGGGGAGAGGCCAACCTTAGAATCAACGTGATGTGATTCAAATGAAGGAGATGGCAGGACAAGAGTTGGGACAATCCGGATCACCAAGGTTGAAAATAACCAAACAGGTAAACCAATGGTTAACCCAGGGAGGGAAAACGTTGCCATATAAGGAGCACCAACATTTTCAAAAGAAGGAAAAGGACCAGGATTCCCATCCAAGGGGAATCCTTTACTGGTAGACTCTGGAAATGTTTCCATTGGAATCAACCTTAAAGAATTACTAAGGAAGATAACTTTAACCAGGAATATTTCATGGGTAGTTAATTTTAAGGCACTGAAACAAAACTTTGACATTTCATATTTTAAGAGTCGAGAAAAGGGAAAAAGGTGACTCTAGTCACTTTCGGAATTAACGAGCTCGAAAGGACAAGTGCTCGATGATATTTTCAAATTTAAAGAGTCAATAAAGATAAAAAAATGACTACTCAGGGTACTCTAGGCATAAAGGATTACCAAGTAACCGTGAACTGCAGAATACCTCCCGACGAACCGAGAAGTACGGGCAGGAAATCTCCTCGAATGTTGTGTTTGGTGTATCACATTTACAAGGCAGTAGACTCGGCTTCCTACGGATAAAGGATTGTAGACCTAATGGGGTCTCCCTTTATATACATGACGATACGAGGAGAACAAGTCCGCACTAGCGTTGTCTAATGACGAAGCGAATGGCAGTTGCTAGGTTTAAAGACGCTGGAACACGTCTCTAGCCTAGACCACTAAATCTAAGTGTTAAGTTTCAATGCTTCCTTAGGTTAATTCAATAAATTTTAATGGTTAATCTTGAATTAGGTTTCAATTACAAGGCCCTACTGTTGTCATCTGAAAAAACTCCTACATGCAGCTGTACGAGAAAAGAAATCTTTCTTCGATGAAAGTTAACACTAACTGAGGGGTAGAGAGCACACAATCAATGCAACAATCAAAAAATGAAAGATTTCACTAATACATGTCCTAAATGCACTTAATCATCCCTTAACAACAAAATAAGTTTCATTTCATTTCTAATGCTTATGACAATGCAATTCTAACTTCTCAATGACGCTACTAATGCAATAGTTTCGCGTTAAGTAAACTAGAATAATGTTCTTCTTTTCATCAAATGCAAAATGAATCTTTCACATAAAGCACTTTTAATGAAAATTTCACAATTCCGAACAAACAAGCATCAATCAAATCCAAAGCATGATAAATGAAACTAAAAACAACTTCTTCCCTGAATCAAACCAACCAAACACATAAATGCTTCAATCGAGAAACCAAGCAATGTAATCTATGCTTGGAAAGAGAAAAGAGACACTCAAAAAAAGAGAACAAACAAGACTCTTTCACTTATTCAACAGAAAATGAAGCAATGAATATGGGAGTCGAAAGAAGGGAGTCTGAGGGTCAAGACACACTGGCACGAGAATGTGAGAATTTAAGATTTTTTCTTAACTCAGAGACCGGAGTGACTGCTTAACTGACAACTAGCGGCGATTGGCACGACCAGCATGACTAACCAGTACTACAACTACCGTTGATGGCCCGAGCGGTGCGACTGCCTAACTGACAAGTAACGTTGATCAAGGGATTCAAAGAAAAATAAAAAAGAACTTCACACAGGGCCAGACTTAACACATCAGAGGGTGGGCTAAACCAAGCAAGCACACAAACCAAGCTAAATGGAGCTTTCTAGTTAGGGAGAATGCAATCTAAACAAGCTAAAAGGTATAAATCAAGATAGCAAGACACACTGGCCAAGATCTAGCGTGAACCCTAATCTTCACCTACAAGTATCGGCACGACTGCTTAACTAACAAAAAGCGCCAAAAAAGAGTCAATGCGACTGTTTCTGAGCATATCACGCTGATCGGCGTGACTGTCAGCGCAATAAGCGTGCTTAGCGAGGATGCAAAGAAAAAATAAAAATAAAATTCAAAGGCTAAGACCAGACTTGCTACTATAAATTTCAGACCCAGAGCAGTGAACAAGGCAAAGCAGATAGAACTAAAGGGAAATGGAGATACTAGAAATGTTCACACAAAACCATGAAATTACAAACAAGCAAACAGAAGGATTGGTTCCCTAGTGGAGTCACCAATTTGTGGTGAAGTAAAATTATGAGTGCAGACACAAACAATTCCTCTAGTCTGATAACGGGTCTAGCCACTAACAAGACATTCTATGGAAGATTTCCTTAGGTTAGAACCAATTAAGAGGGCCTAACGCTTAGTACGCTTATCCCATTTGGTGATGACCTTCCTTGCTCACTCGAGGTATCTCTCGTTTCCTTCTTCAAACACCTAAAAGAATTAAACAATAGCAAACAACAATCATGATAATAGACAAATTGTAATTCAACCTACTTAACAAGTCAAGAAGCATTAAGCCATAAACATGTGAGATGACACATTATGTAGGAAATCAATAGATAGTTTCATTGACCAAATGAAACCAATATGTACACAATGTAGAAGGCAACCAGACTGAAACCAAGTACAAGGGATGGTACTTGCCAAGGATAAAATGTGTAATTATTCTTCTCCAAGAAGTCCTTATTAAGTACCTTTTGAATTTGAAACCATATAAGTACATTTTCTCTCTGTGTGTGTATAAAGACAGTATAAATCATATGCCTCACTTGTACTTCTCTACTCTCCATTGATTTAAGAGTTTCTTGTGTGTGATTGATGCCCTAACAAATTAGGCTGAGCTCTACTTTTATAGTATTCATCTCACTGCCTTTTGAGTTGACTTCTTGTCGTCTTAATGTTGACTTGCTGTTAGCATTTTGATTTGGTCCTGGAGGGTCATTTGACTCTAGTTGACTCAAACAAAAATCTTCTATGTAATATATAACATGCCCGAATGGGTCTTTATGAAAATGACTCAATTATTTATGAGGTTACCAAGAGCTACATTGTCCTATTATGACTGCTACCAATATGTATACTTTTACTTCAGCTATGAGCTCTTGCATCAATTTGCATGCTTACCATGATGCCTTCTTACTAAGATGCATTCAACCATGGAAAAGGTCTTTCATCTTTTACCTTTTCTTTTTTAATCATCTATATTATTAATAAAGTCTAAGGGTCTATGTAGTTCCCTTATTTCATCATGTCTTTCCATGGATCAACCCATCCGTTCTTTTACTTCTTATACCTGCAATACTATTTTAGCAAGTAACCCAAGAAAAATATGATACCCAAACATGATTTCAATTTACTTTTATAGGGTTTTATGTAATCAAGAGTTCATTCTAGGGTTTCTTAAATTCAAACATTAGATCATACTCTTTTCCCTTTATGTCATTCTAGAGTTTACCCCATCCCTTAGAAATCTAACAAACCCTAGAAATCAAATCATAGGAAACATATACCTTAAGATTAGGGTTTCTAAATACTATGTCTTTCTTAAAATATAACCCATAACTTCAACCCTACTACATCTTATGATGGACCCTTAAAAATAAAATTATTATACATACCTCATGGATACCTACCTGTAGTGCTTAATATTTTGGCTAGTATGATTCTTTGCAATGATACTATACTTGTCATTGATAATTTTCCATCTTCATGACCATATTTTAATGAGTCTTCAGAGATATTGTTGTTCTTCTAATGGGACTTGCTTCTTCATGTGTTCCTTCAATTTATAGTGTGAATACTTATGGAACTTATTTGCCACAAAATATCAACATGGAGATTTTTCTCCTTGTTTAATTACATCACCTTTTCAGAATGAATAAATGAGTATTAGTCTTCTTGAAACACTGACTGAGGTATGGAGAACAAGAATTATTGGTGCCTGCATTCTTTGTGCCATAGATATGTAGTGGTAAAAACATTATATTATTGATATTCTTAAGGAGCTAAATCTTTCTCTAAGGTTGACCAAAAATTTGGATTTAGACATTTCATGAAACTGTTTGCAACCATTTCAACTTGTAGTTAGTTCCACTCCTAGTGATTTACAAGATGGTTGGTAAATATTAGTCATCCTATGCCATCTTCTCTAGCTTATGTTTTAGCTGCTATGGTAGAAACTCCAAGTACAAGTTAGCTATTTGATAATATATAGAGCTACAAACTATATATGTTTCCCAATAATCATTGTTGTAGAGTAAAAAAAATTACATTTTTCCTTGTAAGCATATCTTCAACGATTAGATGTTATATATTTGGTAATAAATACAACAAGAAGAAATTTATTATTTTAATAGTTCAACGCTATGTTAATGTTTCCTCTGGTTAGTTGAAAGTAAAATAAATAACAATGCTGGTTTCTAACGTATCTCCTGAATCACTTTAGATAATTTGTTGAAATGACTTAGAACCTCTCCAACAGCCAAAGATGGAACCAATAATCAGTTTGTTGAATTTGAACATTTTGTGAAGCGTTTCCAGACTAGTGAGATTGATGAGGTGGGGTATATAACCATCAATAACCAGCATTTCATAAAAGTTTGTGAAGGTTTTTTCAGTGTATTTAGTATATTTTATGAAATAATGAATTGATACTGCACTTTTCATTCCTTATAACAATGTTTACGCTTTATTTCGTAGGAGATAAATTTAGTACACAAAACGGGATCTTAAATTAAGTTATAT
>APFE030193813.1:109374-142619 GCA_000404065.3 Pinus taeda
CTTGGCAGGATCCTCCATTTTCTATTTATAAACAACAAGTTTACACCACTTATGTGAGATAGGTGGCCTCAACTTGCTCGATGGGAAACCAAGTCTGTTGGCCACCTATCCTCCTTATAAGCCATCCAAAAATAGTAAAGTATCCATCTTTTTAACCAAGCCAAATATGTCTTTGTTTCATGGTAACATGCTATATGTCTATCTATCGTAAGCATGCATAGTGTAAAGTAAATGCTAATGGAATAAAATAAAAATAAACCAGATTAACTAACTATTCCTGCCGCTCTTTAGAAGTTGATTCGACTGGTGCTAGATCCTTGACAGTTTCACAAGGAATCTCAGTTAATTCGATGATGCATGGGATGTGCTTTTGGATTCTATCCAAATGGATGTCTTGCTTATGGAGCTAGAATTAGATTCACTGCAAATATTGTTTGTAGTTGGGCATGTCTTGGAGGGTCAGAGCCATCCCCACTAATATTTGTTCCATATCCTTCCCCATAAAGATTTTCATAAGCTAATAGAGGTAAAGGGTCTTCTTGAAATGAGTTATTTTGCCTCTGGTATTCTCGGGGTCCGGAACTAAGGTCCTCTAGTTCTATAGTTTCTCCTCCATCTCGCTATGCTGCTTAATTTCTCCCTCCCATTCTCCAACAAATTATGGATGCCTACATCCATTCCCTCCCTATAAGCCTCAATGGCTTCATTGATGAGGTGTTCAATAGATTTCCATCCTCTATGCAATTTCGAAGTGCTCCGGCCTTTGGCCCTTGAAGACTCCCTCTCACGTCTATCATGGCCTCTTCCTCTCGTAGGTCGAGCCATCTCCACTTTGTACACGACTTGTTCACAAGAGAGAGGAGTTAACTTTTGGCTTTGAATATCATTTCTAGTGTTATCCTTAATTTTTATCCTAGCCTAGTCACTCTCTGAGTAGTACGTAGTTTTGGAGACAACCCATTCAAGAGACAAGGCACCCTCCATATCTTGGTGTGCTTCTCACTACTCCCTTCTCATTGTCACTCATGCCTAGAGTGGTTGACATTCCCCTCTCTTGGCCAAGTTCCCATGCACAGTTGAGCCTTTTCATTCCCCTCTACCTAGTCAAACTACGCCACTCCTCTGATTTCCTTATAGCCTACCCATCTCCAGTGCATAGCTTCCCTAGTTCTGTCCCAATTATCATGTGAATTCACAATGCAACTCTCAGGAGGGTCTTCTTAACCACTAGCCAGGTTGAAACTCAGGGGTCTTATAGCTAGAATGCATAGCCAGATAATAGCCATAAAATGCCCACAATGTTTTCCCCAGCAAGTCCCTCAATTCCCCCCCAGGTTTCTCTCGAGCCCTCCAGCCAAAAATGAACTATGTCTCCATTGTAATGGGGTTGCAGGACCAAGATACATACCCATGCTCACTCTACAGATTGCGTCGATGATTCCTTCGCCTCCCTGCTCCAATGCTCCAGATCCCAACTCTACACACAACAATGCAGTTAACACTCCCATGCCTTGCCTTAACTCCACAATCGACAATGCAATTGCCACTCCCCTATCCTTCCTTACCTACTACGCCACCCGCCTTGTCCTTGCCGTGCTTGCCACCTTTCCCACCATCATTGCATGTATTCATGCAAAAGGCCCCTACACCCATTGCCATGAGTGTGTGGGAGCAGTGGATGGTACCCAACCTTTACTCCCCATAAATGTTCGTCGTTCTTGCCATCCTTCACACACACCTCGATCGGGGTTTTCATCTTAAATATTTAAATTATGAGAAAATTATTAATTTTTTTTTCTTCCTACAATTTTAATGGTTAAACATAATGAGTAAAATTATGGTATATTTGAGGTAGAATTTATTTTTACTTGTACAAGTGGTTGTATTGTAAATTGTATATGTTCCTTTTCATTATAGTATCCTCTATGATACCACTTGCCATACATGTATACAAGAGCACTTCCCACAAACATGTCACAGTGTAACCCAATTTTCAGTATGTCTGCATGAGCCTCTCTGCCATTTTCTTTCCATTATAAACGTAAATTTAGTTGGTTGGATAACTATTTGTTGCATCTAGTGAAATAGGTTCAAGCCTCCTAGAAAAGCCCCTCTCTCACATAAACTGCAATCATTGTAGTCCATGAGACAACATCTTCTTGAGGAATTTTGTAAAACACATGGCATAAATTATGAAGTCTTCCACCTTAACATAAATGTATATGAGGCTAAACCCTAAGAACATGTTGGATTCAAACCCATTTTGGATCATTTTTTTATGAACTTTATTGCCATGTTTGAAAGTAGCCAAGCAAACACATGATTGGAGAACACTAGAAAAAGTGAATTGACTTAGGGAAATGTTTGATTCTCACATCTCATGATATAGAGTCAAGGTCCTGTCATTGTGTCCATGCTGGCCTAGGCTATTATCAAATTTGATCATGGAACCATATTTCGATTGGAAACTTCCTTCAGTAACAGCAGGGCATCAACTAAATTATTGCACTGAGCATACATGATAACTAGTTTCATATCTAAGGAAGTGTTTTCCTTGAAACCAATTTGAACAATATGAGTATGGACTAGCTTGACCTCTAGTATATATATTTGTGATGAAATAATTGACAACATCATAGGATGGAGGTGTTTTTTCAGCCTCTAGTTTTGGATAGTTTTTAGCATTGTCAGGTCTTTCATTATGATACTCAAATTGTGAGGTTCCTTAATAATTTGCAGGAGCTTTCTAACTATGAGATGAATTGGATAGGCGAAGATGCAAATGAAACTGAGGTTAGGTAGTTTTAGGAGAAAAAGTATCCCAATGGCCTTGTGCCATTAGAGAATCCTTTTTATCAGTGTTATATTGTATAAGAAAGAAAAAGATGTCAAGAATACTGAAGAGGTGACTGAAATGAATTTTGCGATCTGAGGTAACCCCCACAATAATCAAGTTTGGAAAGGATTGTTTGCATCAGGAGAAAAATCCAATTCTTTGACCATATTTATGATTATTTAAATGCATACAAGGGTGATATTATTCACCATACTATCCCATTGAAGGAGGATGACAACCCATTTAGACAAAAACTAAGGCATATGAATTTAAATTGACACCTATAATTTAGTGAGAGCTGTAGAAAATGCTCGAGGCAAAAATTATTTCTCCTACAAGATATTCAACTTGGGTGGAAAACTCAGTCTCTATAAGGAAGATGAATAGTGACATTAGAATATGTGTCAAATTCAATAATTTGAATGAACTATTGTTGAAGGACAATGATCCTTTACCCAACAAGGAGTATTTATTGGAAAGGATAACACGGCCTTGAATGATTTCAATCTTGGATGGTTTCTCAAAATATAATAAAATTAAAGAAGTTATTGCTTCAGCTCCTATATTTATACATATTGAAAGGAGTTTCAATTTTTTTAAATTTCGTCAGAAGAAGCAATCACAGGGGTATTTGTACAGAATAATATGCACGAATTTGAGTAGCCCACAACACATATTACTAAAGGCCTAACAATAATGATGGATTTTCGTCCTCTGAATCAGTGAACTTTATTAGGTAATATTCACTTTCAATTATGAGAAGCATATACTCTATCGGGGTCCTCAACCGAATTTCTATATCTATAGTTTCTCTTAAATGCTTTGTAACTATGAAATAACTTATGAACATAATCACTTGCATAAATATTTTGCACATGGAATAGATTTTGGTGATATTTCAATTTGGGAAGTGGTATCAGGTGAAAAATTAGTTCATAAATCATTCAGAATTTTCAATTTATCAAAGTTCGAAAATTCTATGTAGGTATAAATATATTTTTAAAGAGAAAGTAATTTGGGTAAAGTTTTTTATAAGCTGAATCTCAGCAAAATATAGTTTAAAACTTTAAGGTAGCAGGTAGTTTGGGTGAAGTTTCCTATAACTTTCTCCAGAACATATAGTTTTGGATCATTTATATATATTTTCTATTATATTTGTTTAGGCATTCCTTTCAAAAGAATCCAATGCATGGGTATGGGTTGATATGTAAATTTGGCTACTTGATCTTGTAGTTGCGTGTTTCAATATTTATACATCATTTTATTTTTATGAAAGCTAATATTATTTAACCTGACATGACTTATAGGAGTTACATTTTCTAAAAACATAGTCCACATTTATCATTCTAGTGAGGCTGACAAATTGCAACAACACCTTGAAGTTGATATTCAAGTTTGGAAAGATGTTTTATTAATGGAGTTTAAACATTTCACAGTTTTAATGTTGGTAGTAGGGACATATACATCATTAGGATCTTCTTGTAACTATCTTATATGTTCTTAGCTAGGTTCTAGAGTATTTAGGATTTATCAATTTCATTTTTTTATATAAGTCTTCTCAACAATATGTTTTTTAGTCAATATTTAGAGCCAACTAATGTGGCTTATCATCCAAACATTCTGATAAAAAGTCACATTAGTTGGCTAGAAACGTCAACTCAAAAACAAAATATGATAAACTTGGAATTCTTAATCAAAATTACTCATCTCACAACCATCTATACTTTGATTTTTTTTGTCTTTTATTATATTTTGCATTAAATTTCTTTTAATGACACAAACTCATGTAACTTTGCATATTGATGCACATATAGGAAGTTTGAATGATATTGCTTCCATCATCCATAATGAGCAGCTTAAATTTATCACATGTGGATGATGATAAGGTCATCAAGATATTTATAACATTGGTTTTTTCAAATTCAATTCATTTTCTAAATCATTTTTTATAAATAATGGATATTACTTTACAAGTTAAATTTTTAATTTAACGAATAGATACAAATTATTTATTGCTTCATTTTTCATTTTAATTAAAAATTTGAGTTAAAACACACATTTTGAAAATAATTTTTTCTCAGTATTGTTCTTAGATAGAAAAAATATTTAGATAGACAAAATGTTAAGTAGTGTTCCATTGAATGATAAATGTTGAAGAAATATTTCAACTAAACATATCATTTTTGGTTTGGTAGTTAAGAATAGAGATAATGAAATGTTTTTTCAGCTTTAATTAAATGCTAATTTTAGAATTTATGATTTTATCAATAAAAATCAAAATAAAATAAAATAAGTTAAATTGATATTTTTTCAAATTATAATTTTTTTCACATCTTCAAATTATTTCAAAATAAATAAATGATGATTAAATTAATTTAATTATTTAATCAAATCATTTTTATAAATTTTATTAAAATCATGTTAAACTTAAAACAAATATATTTAATTAAATTTCTATATTTATTCTTATAAATGGACTTAATTTAAGTGGTTGGTTTCCTTTTGTAACATAGTGAGACCCCTCATAAAATAAATTAATAATCACTTAAGTTGACCAATACATGGCTTGTAAAAGTACATAATAAATTGAATTCTTTGAGGTTCCTTTTTCCAAACAATAATTTTGCATGATTTCTTACTAAGGATATTATTCTATACACATTCATAACTTAGTTTTTTTCATGAATATTGTTTCCATAGTTTGATGATACCCACTCATGACTAGGTTCCAAAGTATATAGTTCCCATATTTTTTCTTTACACACCTCATATATGTATAGCTCTTAGAGGGTGGCGTTATGTTAATATTTAATAATTATGTACATAGCTTGGGCATATATTATGGGTAGATATTTGTTCAATGCACTAATGCCATTATCATGTCCTGGGTCTTAACCTAAGTTCAACCATAGGTTGCAATCTTGACCTTTCATTAAAAAACTAAGAGGCTTCCCGTTCACCTAGCCGAAAGTTCTTGAGGGAGTTGACCTATCGCTAGGTGGTAGCTCTTATCTCGAGACTCCTTAATAGATGAAAGGTTATAGAATTTTGGGCATAGATCGTTAGTCGACAGAGAGGGGTGATTAGGGTAACTACACAATCATTTTCAGCTAGGCAATTGTGTCTCATTTTGCTGGTTCCATTGAGATGTGAGAGCTCTGCAATTTCTAGTGAGGGTTTAAGCCCAAAAATGACACAGGCTCCATTTCCTATTTGATTTAGGAGAGGAGTACACTTCATTAAATTATTCCATTGAGAATAGCAGACTTCACCGAGGGTTTGGATACCACATCACAGTTATGGGTTTCCTCCATTCGGTAAACAACCGTCGTGGCTCCAAGTATCTCATAACTTTGCTCGATACCTTCTACTTCTATGAGCCAGTAATAAACAAGGGTACTAACTGTGTTACTGATTCCATGAATAGGGGTTTCAGTTATAGGGATGGCGTCAACACTCAAGTAACTGAACTCATCTTAAATTTTCTTTTGTTATCTTTGATTAATAGCATATTTGTGAATTTTAAAGCATGACTGACCCTAGACTTGTAATTTTTATAGGTATGAAATGGGGTTTTAGTTTCAATTCCTTTTAATCTTGTTTCTGCCCAATAGTCATGGTCATCTTCTCATAGTTGTCGTCACTTCATTTATCAGGTTCTTACTCAGTCCCTTCTAAGAGGCCTACTCATGCTTCATAGCTCGTTTTTGCTGTCAGACCTTGATTCCTAGAAATTACTATGGGTCAAAATTCATATGGACCAATTCCCATTGTTAATTAGGGTCTAGGGTTCGAATTATCTTGCAGCTATTTTGTTTGTTCTCTTTAAAAGATTGCTAAGGCTTATGAGTCAAGAACTGTTGACCAACCAAAGTTTAGGGTTGAATATTGAGCAGAATAAATTATAATTGTCATCGGTGTTTTCAAAATTAAATTAGCATTGGACAGACTCGACCATGTGGTCGATAGTGTAGGTTTTGTTTTGAACTATCCACAAGTCAGAGGAATCATTGAAAACACCTGTTGATAGGAGTATAAACCCACCCAGGACACGAGTCTCATTGTAGGGGGTCAACTCTTTCAATGAGTGTGGAGATGGAGCACTCTTTATCTTAATTAGGCATAAACTCTCTATATTTGATATTGTTCAGTTCTTACCTTAATAATTCTTGATAAAATTGTTTAGTTTCAAATGGGGTTTCTTTATACTTAATACTACACCTCAGGATCCTCCTCTGTACAGTGTTCGTGAATATCAGATATTTTTTTCTTGTACTAAAGAGGCAATAATTCTTGAATGGTTCAGTTAATTTTTATATAATTTCTTCCTTGCCTTACTGTTAAGAATTTCTCATTACCCTGAGATAGTTCTTACGCTGTTTGCAAAGATTCTTTATGAAATTAATTAGGAGTTGAAACATTTTCTGAAAAAGAAAGTTTAAATACTTATTTTTGGTAGCTTGAGATTGTCTCTTCATTTATTCATTAAGCATAATGTCTTCATTTAATTGATTTTTTTTGTTTAACCCGAAGATTCTCTATGAAACTAATCAGGAGTTGAAACATTTTCTGCAAAAGAAAGTTTAAATACTTATTTTGGGTAGCTTCAAATTGTCTTTTCATTTATTGATTAAACATAGTGTCTTCATTTAATCATTTTTTTTGTTCAACCGACTTGTTACCAAGTACTCTTTTCCAAAGTCTAAGTTAAATAAACAAAAGAACTGATAGTAATAATTAATTGCATTATTGGGGATTTTACACCCTTTTATTTTCTTTTAACTTTGTAATTTGAGATCGAGTGAGATGAAATTTTTCTTAAACTAGTTTGACAAATCCTCTAATATGATATGCAGGTAATCTGATTAGCTGAGCTCTATGAAAAATGGGAAAAAGAAAATGATGCAGAGTTGATGATCATCAAGGTAAAAGTCTCTACTCTTTTGGATTGCAATGTTTTATTGCAAATTTTTTTATAATGTACCACTTTCAAACATTCATTGACATATTTTTATATCCTTTAGGTCACACGAGCATTTTGTGTTGGGGAAGACTTGCGAGCATTGTATTATGTAGATGTAGGCTAGTGTCCAATATTTTTGAAAAAGATAGCTTTACTTCTTGGGTATAGTTCCAGAAGAGTTGATTGTTAGATTGCAAGCTTAAGTAGTAGAAGATGTTCATTTATGTGTCATTTTAATCTTTGTTTTAGCTATTTTCCAATTCATTTTTCTGTTTTAAAGTTTACTTGTGTTAAAGATATATATGAAAGCCAGTTACTAAATTACTGAAAAAGAAAGCTAGTTAGTAAAAACAAATTGGTAAATGTGGTTGATGTAGGTAGATCAATGTTATTTTTTATTTAATAATGTATTATTTGGTTAATCTCATGAGATAATTTGCATAATAATTTTATAATTGTATTAGATAAATGTGAAAATGTAAATATGGATTTAGCAATACAAAATAGTTAATATTTAAAATTTTATTCATTGATGTGAAATGACCACTACAATATGTCATCATTTCTTATATATAACCAAAACATAACTATTTGGATTAAAAGAATACTTATAAAAGTAAATATCAACACTATTTCTTCAAAAAAATTATTCAACTGCACATTGACATAACTAATTTATCTGTTTTTGCTTGAGTGATTTTATGTTATCAATCATGATCCATAAACATTTTTGCAGACAAACAGATTATCGAGCTTATATACAAAATCTATTGGCTTTACTATCACATCCATACATACAAGAAAAATCTGGTGAGGACTACCAATTTTTTGTTTATACCATTTTTTATTTCTCATATTTTAAAAATGACCGCAATTCGTCATTCAAGGCTTGTGCTAGTATGTTGGGAAGAATAATGACTCTTAGATTTTATATGGATCTTTTCAATATAATTGAAGTTTACTAGATTATGTATATGCTTTCTTTGCCATCTAAAACTATAATAGATAGTATACATACTAGAGTTCTCCATAATTCTATTTCGGAAGAATAATGTCTCTTAGATTTTATATATATCTTTTCAATATAATTGAAGTTTATTAGATTATATATATTATGCTTTCTTTGCTATGTAAAACTATACATACTAGAGTTCTCCATAATTCTCATTTAAAACATAGTTAAGATTTCATTACTAGCATGTTGTTTTCCCTCTTACACTTTTTATAAAAGTAGAAGAGGAGGATTTCTCCTCCAATTCTTATGTTCCTGTTTGATTGATTGCAAAGAAAAAAATTTCATGTTTGATTCACATAGCGTTTGTTAATGGACTTGCAATGGGAGCCGGTGCAAGTCTAGCAATATTATCTCCATTTAGAATAGTCACAGAGAAAATTGTGAGTTTTTTCAATTTTAATCAAAGATTTCCTCTTTTCATGTAGAGGATTAGCATATCCTCTTCAAATATCTGTGTGCATCATAAACAAAATATTTAGTCATTTTATTTAGAAATCTATATTACTAATTTATTTAGAAAGCTATATTACTGATATTAGTGAAGGATTAATTAGCAACCATTTAATATTTAATATTTATATAATGTCATGAAAAATATTTCCTTCAAAGTATACAGTAAAATAAATTATTTTAAGATTTCTAATTTATTAATATTTTTCCTTCAATGATCACAGTCCACTTTCTCTCTACTTTTGTTGATGGATCAACAGATTAAAACTTGATTATACCATGTACCCCCTAGGTAAAGGAAACTACTTTTTTCATGGTCATTATGAAAAATCATTTCAGACACATTCCTTTTGATAGTTTTCTCTCAAGTTACTTCTTGACATTCTAATTTTTTTCTTGGTTCTAAAAGCTCTAGTCCTTTTTGCAGCAGTAACAACAAGTCGACATGAAGCTGGTGAAGCCAGTGTCTTTTGATATTCCACAAAATATCTTCTGGACTACAATTTTTGAGTCTGTACTAGACACCGCAGGGGAAAGGAAAATCAAGTGATAATGAAGAAATACTATATCATGTTGTGAGCACTTGTGTCAATTTTCCATCTTTTGTAAAGAAAACTTTCATGAAGACAACTTCATGAAGACACGATTGCCAATCAATTTTAAATTCGAATGAATATACATTTTATAATTTTGGTAAATTCAAATGTATATACATTTTATATTTTTTTTGTTATCAAGGAAGTCAATTCCAATTATACACAGGGATTGAAATTGTGGAGCTAATGACTACATATAAATTTAATTTTCCACCATTTAATGTGATTTAAGCTTTTGGTTTTATATGTGAAAGACTAAACTCTCTTGTAGGATGGAAAAATGTTGAACACTTTTATTTTTCCTCATAATATATCATGAAATGAAATTCCATTAGAGGATCTTGCATGTTCAAATTCAATGACATGAATATATTTTCAGCAAATATAAGTCATTCAACAAATCTAAGTGTGCTACCTTATTATTTTAAAGGTTGCTTTCGAGAATTGTTTTGGAAATTGTTTTTTGTTTTAGATTTAAAATGACTTTGTTGTTAACTTTAAAAAAATTGGATATATATTTTTATCATATAGAATAGATATTTAAGCTAATTAGAATCATTATCTGGGAACTTTAAATGTTGAAACCACCTTTAAAAAACATTTAAAATGATTTTGTTTATGTTTTTAAAAATATTTTTTCATAGTCTCTAAAAAGACAAAAGAAATTGTCTCTAGAGAGACAAAAGAAATTGTCTGTTAAGAGACAATAATACCTGTGTCTTAAGCGACAATAATTCCTGTGTCTTTATAGAGACAATAATAATATGTGTTTAGACAAATTTTTAAGACAATAATTTTGAGACACTAAATTTTGAGACACCCACTTAAAAACAATATTTAAAACAATACACAAGTTTCTTTTTGTCTCAAGTTAAAACAATTGACTTGAAAATATGTTAAATATTGTCTTTAAAATCCCGTGCATATAGTAGTTTCAATTTCTAAGTTGATTATTATCTTGCACCACCTAATACGGAAAACAATTTCCTATATAACATGATACACCACTATCCAATTTGTTGGCTTGCATATCTCGTCCTTGGTTCGCCTAGGAGGATCATCTAATGTAATTTTCAGAGCCTCCGAGATAGTCTTAGCAACCGTTCCACCTAGAGAGACTTATGTTCGATTATGGCCTCTTACGTTGCATCTCTACCACAAATAAAATTTATAGTTTCCCCTATGGAGAGCGGCATTATCCACGCAAGACACACAGGTCGTGCTCTCCTACGATTAGTCTGCGGGCTTTGTGTTGAAGAACCTTCGACTTGGGGTTTACATAGGCTCCCTTGGATGGGATTTCAAAGATGGAGAAAACCCTTTCACCGCTCTCACTCAACTCGGCCGAAAAAATGGATGGTAAAAAAACAACCATTGTCCTCCATAATTAAACCTAGATTGCATCCTCTAGAATAATTTAGATCGAGATCAAGCCTTTAGATCGAGATCAAGCCTCTCAGATCTGAAACTTTGTATGCACCAGATTCTTTGTTGCACGTACCTAGATTGCATCCTCTAGAATAATTTAGATCGAAATCAAGCCTCTCAGATCTCAAACTTTGTATGCACCAGATTCTTTGTTGCACGTAGATTCTTTTGGGCTAAGGTTAGAAAAACTGTTGTATACAGATTCACCAAAAGGAAATGAACAAATCTACGCACAAGACTCCAACGTATAGAGAACATAAATTTCACTCTCTAGATTAATTTGATCTCACACACTCTATCTTAATTTATTTACAAAGCGATAAACTCAAGGTTATTTTACATATTCCTTATCCTTTTTTAAAGGAGTAAGAAAGGAGTCAAGCTAGTGCTCGGTCTAATACCATGTTAGTCATGACAGAGAAAGAGCACAAAGAGATTATGCACACAACAAATCACACACTCACTTCATATTTTAGATAAAAAACATATTTTCCATGTTTGATGAGAGATCTAAATTAAAAACTAGCACGTAGTTCATGGTATATCAAATAAATTCACATAGACATTAATTTATTCATATTTATATTCATATTAATATTAAGATTATTATTATTTCCATGTTAATTTCTATTTACTAAAACTGAGAAACATAATGATATTCACAATAATTAAAAATAACGGAGACCGATTTTGATAAAATTGACTTCAAAATAAATCTTTAGGTAATGCTAGATCACAAACTATACACACAGTGATTCAAACTCAATCTATTCTGCATTCACGACTTGTAGACGTATTGGCAACTTTTGTCACGCTGCTCCAACCACCCCGAGGAGCATGTCTATTATGAATGCACCCTTTAATTTCTTTATGAGGTGAATACCAGCTTCAACTTTCAAATTTAGGTATACTAAATTAGGTATTGATCTTAGTAATCAAGATTTTTCATTCATTTATATAGAAGGGTTCCCTAATATATTAAAGGCTCAGTTGAAGATAAAGGATTTTATTTTTAATTGATATTTTGGAAATAAAGTGAATTGTTAATTAAATAACTGTAATATGTAATATGTAGGGTTGTTATTTAGTATTTATTTTTTATGAAAAAAATAATTAATAGCAAAATTTATTATATTAAGATAAAATTCTCTTCATACAGATACACGAAAATCTTATTTTTTTCAATTGTTAAAATTTTTTATTTGCAATGTTCTATTTTATAGGTTACATTATAATAGTTTAGATCTTTTTCAACTTTTAAATTTAGGTTTTTACTTTAGAATACTAAAAAAATTTTCAAAATATTAAAAAGAAATAAAATTGTTAAAGTTTTTTATTAAGGATATTCTTATAGTTGAATTCACAAAGTTAAGATTCAAAAGTGTCTAGTTAAAACAATGAAATTTCTATTTTGCATTAAAATCGTTTATAACAAAAATTTTCACAACAAAGGACATCAATTGCCTTTTTTTTTTCTCCCTATATTTTTGAATAACTAATGCATCTACAAATGCTTATAACAATATATTCTACATTGTTTGACAACTTGATATTTCAAGACCTTATATGTCTCTTACACAATTTGCCCATAAAACCAAACAAGATATTAAAAGTAGGTAGAATGTTTGAAAAAAAAAAATTAATATCATAAAATAAAGGTAGCTATTAAAGGTACGTAAAAATGTTTGAAAGAAAAATATTATATAATATTAAAGGAAGACATAATTATTTATGAAAAGGAATATTCATTTAGGGGCATACCGAAGAGCTATAAGGAATTTATAATGGAAAAGACATCTTTTTTTCTTATCAATAAATTATATTATTCTTAAATATGTTGTTCGTAAATGAATAGTTAAGTTTCAATTAGAAATCAATTTATGAAGGTTGTATTGAGGTAATAAGGCTTAAAAGAGTTTTTGTAATATATTCCCCATTATAATTTAAGAATATTTTTAGTGACATAATAATTTAAAAATTTTTTTTTTATATTAACTAAAATATATGTCAAGTATTATATAAAAGGTGAATCTCTCTCTCTCTCTCTCTCTCTCTTGTAAATATATATATATATATATAATATAAATATATATATATATAATATATCTAAATAGAAAAATTCATAAAAAAAATGTGATTGGTCCAATTTTTCAAAAACTTAATAAACTTTGTAAATAATTATCAAAAGTTACATATTAATTAAATTTAAACAGGAATTGAACACTTACTTAGATGAATTTTCATAAATATTGAGATTTTATAATGTACTATTATGACACACACACACACAAACAATTATATATTAATATTTTAAATACTTTTTTGACAAATTCTATTTAAACCTTTAAAATCAAAAAAAAAAATTCAAATTAAAAATTTCAAAAAATATTTTAATTTTCAAAAATTCAGTTATATATTTTTTCAAATTTTTTAATAATAAAACCTTTTAAACTTTTCCGAATTATTGAAACTCAAAACCATTTGAATATAAATGATTATATGTTAAATATAAAATGATTATATTATAACATATCATAGGTAGGTGTAATAATACAAGCACCTAGAAATCTCACACAATCATAGATCACAAAAAATTATTAATTAGAAAACTAAAATACTGATTGGATTTTACTTCTAAATTTAGTTGTTTTAAAGCTATAAGCACAAAATAATTAACAAAAAAAACTAATCAAAATAAAGTAGATTTAGGCCTTACAAAATACATTTAATAATTGACGAAATTGAATGATTTACAAATTGACGACATTGAATGGCTTACAAATTGACGACATTGAATGGCCTGCTGAGTACATTGAATAACTAAATCCATTAAATGTAGTTAATGTGTTTTTTCTAATTCTATGAAAGATTCACTTTCTCTTCACAATTCCATAGATTTAAAAGTCAACTTGCAAGTTACACCATTATAATATTCATTCGAAACACTAAGAAAAGTAGGTTATTCTAATTGTATTTCTCTTTTTAAATAGATGAAATTTAGAATCTCTGTAGATGTGATTTACTTAAATAAACAAATCTAAAGTAACACAACTCTTTGAGGCCAAAAAAGCTATAAATAAAAAGTGAATTAAAGAAAATGAAAAAAGAGAAATATCTAAAATTTGTACAGAAAGAGGATGTGTGAAAAATGTCAGCAAAGAAAATGATTTAGGAGCTTTGATGCGAAATAAGTCATATGAAAACTCTCACTTCCGGCATTCTTGTTATGAGTTTTAATGTGAGGAAGAAAATCAAATCTACAAAGAAGATGTAATTCATTAATCAAATGTTCTTTTAGAGTTTCCCAACAGTAAATAAAAAGAGTAAAAGAGAGATCAACATGTCCTATGATAAGTCCATCTCTATATGTGGCGAGTCTGGCCTTCACAACGCTCAGATGAACATAATTCATAGGCCTTGATTTTCTGGAGTTTTGGATGGAATCAATGTTAAAATTAATGAAACAATTGATTTCTGTTGAGTTAATTCCAAGAGTTCAAGCAGATTAATGAAACGCTTGGTTGAGGTGGAGGAGATTGTGTAAGGTCGAGGAGATTGTGTAGAACGTTTTGGAGAGAAACAACACGTTTAATAAAATTAGTCACTTTTAATTATTCGGAATGCATGGTTTAGGTTGAAATTGAGCTTGAAGAATTTCAAATTTATTAATTAACTAGATTTGATAATTTAAGAATATTTCTTGCCTAATACATCATGCAATGAATAATGTAAAAAATATGTGATTCGTTTTTCAATTTTTTAAAGTTATTCTCCTCTTTAATTTAATTAAAAATATGTTCATAAAACACGGCTAGCCTTACATATAATTTAGTAATTTTTAGTGTTTCATATAATTTAATAAATTTTAATTTTATTTAATAATATCGTTGAAGTTGTCAGTCAGATCAACCCAACGGGCCATGAATAGTCATGGAGGTAGGTTGGCCGACAAGTGAAGTTGATGACCACTCAACACTTCCTTACGAACTTTAAACCTTTTCTTGCTTCCGCAGAAGCCTAAAATAATCCATTTTTGTTTTTGAAACCTCCTCGCGGTTTTCTTTGACAGAAGGTATGTCAATTGTTTGCTGCGACAAGGAATTGTAACTGTAAAATTATAATTGCCATCTTGGTTCTAAGAGTACTCTGCACATAGAGAAAACATAAATGCAGTGTCAAATTGCTATCTTGGGAATTTTGCACAGTAGTACATAAATATTGTGTATGTTTTGTAGCAGGATATTCAAATTTTTGTGGTATCTTTGAATGTTTTTTGAGAGTAAATGCTTCAGGGGACTTTTGGTATTAATTTAGATGCACTGGACTTCCCTTCATGGAAATTCTCGATGTAATTCAATTCTATAGAAAAGTATTAAACGGCAATGGAGCTTTGTAATTTCAGTGTGTTTGTGGTCTCTAATTTTTCTTATGGTCACATCAAACCAAGGTAAAAATTGACTGTGAAATTAATACGATGTAAATATATTACTTTGGCCCCTCTCTTTCCAAACTCACCCCGAAACGACCTTATTTTTTTATATGAAAAGAGTACGTGGAGCAATTTATGATGCTCGCATATCAATCTCTACAGCTTAAGCGAAAGGCTGTTACTGAGACGTTAATGCCTACAGAAGGGATACCATAGATCTAAGAATGTATTGGTCATATTTTTTTTGTTGAGATAAACCCTCTTTACTTTGGATCTTCTTGTAATTAAATCATGGTTAAGGAACCTTTGTATTTTAATCTTTCGGTCACTAGCTTTTTTGTGGTTGCTTTCTGTCTACATTGAAAACGGCAATTAAAAATAAGGAAAAAAAATAAAAAAATGTCTAGATACATCTAAATATATTTTAGAGAGTTTTTCATTAATGTATTGTGAAGAAGTATGTACACAATATAAAGGTATTTTTAAGACATTTTTTGAAGATAAAAGAAGCATTTTATGTAAAATATATTTCTGGAAAGCCTGTGGCATCAAAATTAATACCAAAACTTTCATGCAACGTTTACTATCCAAAAACATTCAAAAGTAACACAAAAAATTGAATATTGAGCTACAAAACTTACAGTATATTTCTATTCTACTATGCAGAATTCCCAAGATAGCAATTTCACACTCTAAATTTATGCTTTCTCTGTATGCACAATACTCTTAGACCCGGATAGAAAATACAAATTTACAGTTACAATTCCCGGTCGCTACAAAAAATTGACAGACCTTCTATCGAACAAAACCCTGGGGACGTTTCAAACACAAGAATGGATAATTTAAGGTTTCTGTTGAAGCAGCAGAAGGCTTGAAGTCTGTGAGGGAGCGCTGCGAGGTTGTCCACTTCGCTCGCCAACCATCCTACCTCCACGACTATTCATGGCCCTTCCGGCAATCTGACCGATAGATTCAATCATATTATTGAATAAAAATAAAAATTATTAAAGTATCTGAAACGCTGAAAATTATTAAATTATTAAATTATATCTAAGTCTAGACACACTTCATGAATAATTTTTATTAATAAAATAAAGATATGATCAGACGAAAAAAACCAAAAAATAATTCACATACCTTCTCTAATATCTGTTGGATGATGTATTAAACAAGAATATTCCTAGACTATTAAATCTAGCAATTCATAATTTAAAATTTTGAAATTTCTCGAGCGAAATTTTAATATAGATCATTCCTTCGACGCAATTTTTTTAATAAAAACATTATTAAAGCTAATGAAACAGTGAAAAAACTGTGTGTTCATGAGCTACAGGTACCATAGTCACATCGTTTGTATAATTTAGTAATAGGTGTTGGGAAAGAATGAGCCCCAACAAAACCTAAGAACATAGCATGGAGACTTATCCTCATGGTTGACGAAGTTCTAAAAAAGACTGTGTAGTTGGCCTGAATGTTGGCCTTAAATTTATGAAACAACACATAGCATGGAGACTTATACTCATGGTTGACGAAGTTCTAAAAAAGACTGTGTAGTTGGCCTGAATGTTGGCCTTAAATTTATGAAACAAGTTATGTGTTCGCACTCTGAGATCTTGGCCATAGCCACATTTAGGATGGGTTATTCGTGTGGTTGGAAGCCTCTGGCCAGTCTGATAAGCTTATATCCCTCATGTTGAGAAGTACTCTAGGTCAAGGAGTGGTCTAAAATCAAGGAAAATGATTATCAAGGAAAGTAATTTTGATATCAAGGTGATCATGTGTCTCTAGGTGTTTGTCGTCAATTCTGGACAAGTGGACCCTATTTGTGTCACTGCGTTTTTTAAGTTGAGTCATGCATAGTAACTCTCAACTCACGTTTTCCCTTGTAACAATGTAAAAGAGGGTAAATGTGGAGTGTGGTGTTACATTGGAAACCTTTGTTTCTGAATTTTAAATACTTTGTAGATCTTATGGTTACTTATTAAACACTCAAAAGTTGAAAACTTCTGGCACCATTGAAGGATACACCTCTTAAATGGTTCATGAGTTTAGGAATGAATTCAATGAAGAAATTGGATGATATGAAAAGAGTATTTTTGGAAAAATATAAAATGTATTGTACACACCGTGACCTTAGAGATGAAGTCCTTAATATGAACCAAAAAGAGGATGAAAGCCTAGAAGATTTATTGGAGAGGTTTACTTATAACACCAAAAGAGCTAAATTGTATGATTTAGGCTTTTACATATTAAAAAATCTCCTACTAAAAGCTATAATGGATGAATAGATTGATCTTCTTAACCTTGTGGGTAAAGGATATGTCACTGAATTGTCATTTCATGAGATCTGTGAACTGTGCAAGAACATATCAAGGGGAAAAGTAATGTAGGGCAGGTCCCCTTGAGATCTAGTTATGGAAAGAGTAAGTAAGCCAACATCGGGATTGGTAAGTCAAACTGAACTTAAAAATTTGCTAAATATTCTCTGTAATTTAAGTATTGAAGTAAATAGATTTATTTTCTCAGAATTCAAAAAATGCAATAATTCGAGAATGTTTCTTCCGTTATATTTTTCCCTAAATGTAGAAATAAACATGCTTTACATGAACGTCCACTTGATATTGAAATTTTTGTTATCTATGCAGAATCACATGCTACTAAAGATTGCCCATCATTACCACGATTGAAATTAATTTAGCAAGGAGAAAATCAAACATTGGGACAACCGTATTCTGTAGCTCCAAGAAGCTCACCATGGTAGCCTCGTTAACCAGATATGATGCGATTTCTTAATTCTCAATCTCAAGGTTATACACAACAATCTCAAAGTAATTAAAACACATCCTTTCCTTGGTAACCTTTCTTATATCAATCCCAACCTCAAAAGCTATCTTGGCAACAAGGATGATAAGGGCCTTACAAAATAAATCCACCATGTCCTTAATCTTTTCCTCACTATCCTCAATACCAATCTCAAAGTTATCCATACCATTCACCTCCACCACCACATCATTTTCACTCTCAGTTGACCTCAATTCAACCTTTCCCATTACCACCTACACAAGCACCCCAAAGGTCCCTTCTACCTACACAACCATTTCGGATCACCAACAATAAAATACCCCAATCCACTTACAATGTTGATATACAAAATATTCAAACAACTCTTGATCTAAATGATATTCATATTAGACGAGGAAGAGTATTGCAAAAAAATGATTCTCTAGTTGTCTTTGAGAAACAACATCCAAAAGAAGAAGAAGATACAAATAAGGCTAAAGAATCATCGACCGCATCTGATGAAGTGCAACCATTGGAACCTGAGATCAAAGAATTTCTACTATGGTTGTCATCAAATCCTTTATGCATCCAAGAGATCAATCATCCCATAGTATAATATCTCAATGTCATGTTGGAAGAAGACATACAGAATGATCCATATGGGAAAATGAACCAAGGGAATCACAAATATATACAACTTTGGTCTCAAACAATCATTGACCTGGAGCACCACTCTCTTCTTCAATAATTCTTAACATCATCTCAATCAAAACAACTGGTTTCTCATATTCTGGTATATATCAAGGCATATATGTCAAACCTGCATATAAATTTATTTGTCGTCATTTTATGCACATGTTCCCATTGGAAGTATTCCTATACTTGAAGGAGTTTTTTTTTTTCAACTAGAGTAGGATATAGAAAAAAAAATGTAGAGAAAACATAAATCCTATTGTGAAAAATAGTTCACTAGCGCAATTACACATAAGGTTTTTTTGAAAACCAGACAATTTCATGATGGTTTCAATCATTTATTATGGTTCTTCAAATCATTTTTTGTTATATGCTCGATTTGGATGATGTGGGATTCCTTAAGGCCCACCTTCCAATAGATATTTTCCCATCTATTTCAACACTTTATTTAGGATGAAGATCATAGATTACTTGAAGTGCCTTGAAGCCTGCATACATTAATGGTAAGCCTTGTCACTCACAACAAAGGGAATACAACAATGTCTCTTTATTGTAAGATCTTGCATGGGACTCGACTTCAACACATTCATTTTTCCTATGAAGATGCACTCAGGTAAATTTACGCTCATTTACATTATCAGTGAGTTGTCTCCTATTGGTTAATGATTTTCATCAGTTATTGGTAATCCAGTGATTTCTATCCATGATCGAATTCAGCTCATTCATTCACATGGTAATAATTGTACCATGGATTTTTGATGAAGACTATATGGTTTAATGAAATGAACAACAACTTGCAGCAGCTAATTTTATTGTTCTAAAAGTTTCTTATAGTAGCATGTTTGTCTTTTGTTCCAATAAAAATTTTCATCCAACAACAACATGATAGTATTGCTACAATTATTTTTCATACATTTCATTTTTTAGAAAATCAATAAAATTAGTTCAATTTCAAAATATACCATAGTTGAACATGGTCATAAATCCAGCACCTAATTTGTTTCGATCAATCTAAAATCATAGCCCATGAACCTTTCTACAACTCTGGTATTATTCGAGAAGCCCTTGAAATCAAGAAGAACCATAATAACTTTAATAGAGAGGATGGTTATAATCTTGACCATTCCTGGAAACCCATTATCCACCATCTCACCCATTGAATCCCCATCCCTCATCCCCATATTCCTCCTCCTTATCCCTCCCTTCATCTTAAAGTTTTTTGATGATTTTCCTTTAAAAATCTTTATCTAAATTTACACTCTCCATCTTATTTTATATTAACCCTTACCTTTCCTTCTTCCTTCTTTATTTTTTCACCTTGACTCCTAATTTTTCTTCGCTTTAATCCTTTTCTCCTTAACCTCCCTTTATTAATTTACTTTATATCCTATATGCCTCCTCTGTCCTAGTCATTATGAATGTTTCTTGTTGATCGCCCTTAACCATTAATTTTTTTCTATGATCTAATAATATATTTTGGTGGACCCATTTCTCATTAATTGTTCATATATTGAATTTCATATAATTATTTCTCATTTAATTGATATTATTCATAAATAAATAAAATCTTAATTCTTAACTAATTCTTAATTTTCTATTATAATATAAAATAAAATTCTTATTTCAAAAATTTTACTATTTAAATTTCCAAAAATCACTACATCATAATTATTATTGTCCAAATATTGTTATTAATTTAATTCAAATAATTTTTGGTATCAAAATTTTGGTCAAATATTATTTATTTATTTTTTGACCGTTAATCCAACATTCAACTATTGTTTCCTATAAAAAGACTATCCAACACTTGTTTACCTGTAAGGCTCTCTGTGGTCCCTCATGATGGATGGAGTCACCATCCAAAACATTCGATAGATCACACATTTTATAAATTATGATTTCGGAAATCACTAACAATAGATCAATTTCAACCAACGTGCCTCATATTTCGTGGTCTCTACTTCAACACTCAACACATAGTCCAAATTAGCAACTCAAACTCAGAGACGACAATTTCGAAAAGAAAAATAAAAACAATTGTGGAAAGTATGCAGCTGCTACAGAAAGATGTTGTAGCCCCAAAAAGTTGTTGTGGCATCTTGTTTTATGGTTGTAGCAGCTTATTCCAGAGAAATTTTTACACATAGATTACAAGAAAATCAGCAGAAATAAAAAACTCTGAGATGTGGGGTTTTCTAATTTAGTATGATATATTATGCAAGATACTAGAAGAATTAAAAAAATATGTAATTTTGAATGAAAATTTTGGGGGGCTTTTAACGCAGATCCTTTCTTTTCATCACTATGCACAACTGAGGACAAAATTTGCTATTTTTTGGCACAACAACATTTTTTTTCTTCATCAAAATGGGATTTTGAAGGCATTTTTAGTGTGAAAAGGGTAAAATGACATTGTTTCCATTTTGAAGCACTAAATTTGCAATTAAAATGATTGTTTGGCATAGGCTTTTGTGCAGCATTGGATATCATAAGAACTGACAACAGTTCAAAGATCCTCCTTTAGCAGATGAGATCAGCATACATTATTTAATCTTCAACTTTAGCTAGCATGTATTTTGTTCCATAAAGCTTCCATTTTAACCTTCAATACATCAAAATACAAAGTAAAGGTAAACTTCCGGTAAAACGAGCTTTAAAATTTTTAATTTGTTATACATTTTAAAATTTTTGATGAGAAAGCTACTGTAAACACATAGTCTCAATCTTTGCACCATTATGATTTGCCATGCACTTTAATGAACAATGCTACATGCTATGATTCATTCCTCATCACCAAAGTCTTTTTCTCCATAATATTTTATGGTACAAAGAGCACATTATTCTTTTAAGCTGTCACCACTCTCTTCTTTAACTTCCTCTTGTAGCTGCCATATAAATTGACTTAAACTTCCTTGATGAATAATATGGACTTTTGGCCTTCATATGATATTAATTAAGAATATTGAGGTGCTTTCCTTAGTGGTCCATCAGCATGATGTTCTTGAGAAAGAAAATTTTTACACATAGAACAACTTGAATTCATGGTACAAGTTTGTAGCAAATGATCAAAAGGTACATGGAGAAATGCTTGGACTATGTGTCATAAAAAAAATCATATTTAGATTATTGATAGAAGCCAAGAAATAATTTGTATAGGGATAGAAGAAAAAAAAAAAGATGCAACAAGTCATTGTTCAAACATTATTAGAATTGTTTCGAAGAGTATTTGTTCTCTTTGGTAAATTGTGTACAACCTGCATCAATCACACTTATTTTTTGTTATGTGCAATTCATCTTGTTAAAATTTCATAGGTGGTGGTCTGATTGCATACAACCTTCATGTTGCACATGAATACCATTCATTATTTGGTGAGTTCTTGAAGAGGCTATGTGATAACACTATTGAAGTAAGTTTGGATGCTTTGGTGAGTTCTTGAAGAGGCTATGTGATAACACTATTGAAATAAGTTTGGATGCTTTGGAATATCTTTCTACATTGTTATTTATGCATGAATGCTAAGAACATGAGTATTATGGGTTGCAATTTATGGTCATTTCCAACCATACTAATGGGATGAAATTCACAAGGATAGAAAGCACATTCTATGGATGTAGTAAGAGTCTTAATGTGTTCTTCACAATATGGTATTCTGCCAAGGATTGAACAAATTATGTAGTACTGACGAGAACCTCATAAATTGTTTCCAAGTTATTAAAAGAGCTATATTTTAAAAAGCATGAATTTGCTAAGACTTTGACAAAAATGACAAGTACTTGGTTGTGCTACTTTGTGGGTACCCTTTCCTTTCACACAAATTATATATGATAATGTGCAAGGGGCTAATATGTAATGCATGGATTTTTTTTATTAGAAAAGAAGAAATCAACAAGCATCACCTCTACCTCCATACCATTCCTGAGTAGCATAGTATAGCATGAACACTTCAACAAGAGGATGGATAACTCATCTTTTCATTTTACAACTATTAATTTGTATATGACACAAGCAACATGTGTGGAAACAAGGAGTTGTGCTACCATATGTGTAATTTTGGAGAACAAATTCATTGGTTCACCTACTAAGAGAGAAAGAAAAATCTTACCAAGATAGATGATCTACACCAATCTCTTGGAACATTGGTTAAGGATTTAGTTGAAATATCAAAATAAAGGATTACCAAGAACTAGTTGGATTATGAATTTTTGTAAAGCTCTATTTGCACGAGGACATGCAAAAAATTAGGCGCGGGGGAATGTTGGGCCTCCAAGTTGTCATGATTTTGTTGATCAAACCATACATTTTCACATCATTTCACTCACCCATTGTCATCACTCTTAACCATATTTCCTCATAAACACACCAAACTCCCGTATACATGTTTATGTGCTTTATTATTTTTATTTCCTTTATTTTTAATGAAGTAATTAAGATTTCTCTTAGCTTTACTAATGAAACTTTGTCAAATTCGAATTATGTAGCTCAACTCAAGTTTCTGTAGTTATCTTCGTGATTGAGGTAGTAGCACTATTCTAGAAAGAAATCCGGGACATTGAACTTTTGGTAAAGGTTCCAATATCGACTTTTTTTAGTCAAAGCTCACAAAGATCACATGTGTGACCTTGCAATAAGATATCAAAGGAAAAACGTAGCAACTTTGACAAGTCAACTTCGAATGCAGTTTCTGAGAAACTGAAAATGAATCTTGGAAAACGAAAACATAGGTTTTCTTCAGAACGGGTTAGTGGTTTTCTAATTTCTTTTTATGATTTGGGAAATTTTTCTCGTTCTTTGGAGCCCTATTTTGGAGATTGCATGAGCAAATAATTTACTAATGTGCCATTCAACACATTGTCCAATAGAGAAGTTAGAATGAGATATGTTCTAACAAATTTGTGGTAGGAAAATAATATTTCATGGCCATATTCAAGCAATAAAATTTAAATAATGATAATACAGTTCATTCTTAGGCACCAACAAAGAGATAGAGTTTGAATTCTAACAAGATAATAGATTTTCAATATTGCTTCTGTTATTTGTAGCCTACTTTACATAGTTTGTTAAACTCTTTGAAACATTGTAAAATCCTCAGTGGATATGAGATGGGGAACATTAGACTATACTCTTTGGAGAATTTTTGTTAAACACACATGGGGAGCGAGAGAGATATAAAAGATAAAGCATGCATTTCAATTTTTATTCACAAATGATACATATTTATAGTACATGTGGTGACCATTGGGATTCACATCCCAAGGTCCCTTGGACTGCTTTGTCCATTCGGCTTCCACACTAACCATTTAGGATAGGTGTCCAAATCCCCCTTAATCCCAAAGGGTTATGTTGAGTCCAAGAAGAGAGCTGAAATACATAAAAACTGCTGCAAAAATGCATGGTACACTAGGCTGAATGTGCTCTCTGAAATGTTGGCAACTAGGGCGGTGGTTAAGATCGGCCACCAACAGTCCGACACGCCTCTAGTGCAGTTACCAGCACTCTTCCACAAAACTGGCAAGAAGCTTGGAACAACTGCCTAGAGGAAGTGATCCTATTCGTCTCTACTAAACGAGGGAAAACCTCAATCCATAAAAGGGAAGGTCTCACCCCGCAATAAAAGGTAAAACTTCAACCTGAAAAGGACTAGCTCTCAACCATGTGACTGGTTTAAGGATGACAACAACTCTGGAATGCTTAATGCAATCCTGAGGAGCGCGCGCGAGAGAACTAGCACAGAATCGCGAGTCTTCTGCTAGAGGAAAAGCCGTTCTCCATTTTGGTTCAAACTCTGTCCAAAATAGGCAAGAAAGCTGAAGCTTATGCTAAGGAAAGTGTCCCAAGACATGCCCACTGAAGCATGTCACGGCATCACTTGCTCTGGCTACAACTCTGAACAGTGTGGCAGGTTGTGGCTTAGGCTTGCTTGATGTGGCTTTGAAGCTTGTAGATGACCATCATTTCCCCCCCTGTCAGATACAAGGTGAGATGATGGAGAAAATTCAACTGCAAGATTGTTCAATAATCTGGAACAAGTTCTCACATGTGTTTGGAATATCTTCTTGGTTGTTGATGCCCATTGCCAAGAAGCGATCCATCCTAGATGAATCTTTGTTCTTGCAGGACGATTGTTTCTGAAGCATCTGTGTGAAGAATGACTGGTTTTATGAAAATGCTTACATGGATGAAGATCAAAACAATGATCTTTCAAATGGCCAACTCGATCATAGTGTTGGCATTTCACGATCTGATGTTGTTGTTGTTGTGGAAGAGGAGAAGAGTCTGGAACAGCTGAAGTTGAACTGTCATGAGGAGCAGGTGAACTTTCATGAATGAATCCAACACTCTAAAACTGAATGGGCTTGGCATAGTCTGGAATATGAAAGGAAAAGTCCTTGTCATATCCAAGACCAGTTCTGTGCTTGTTGTGGACAAGTTGTTCCCAATGTCTGATGATGGGCTTGGGAAGTGCAGACTGAACTTCTGCATCTGCATTTACAACTGCTGCTTTATTAACATGTTGCTGATGGGTGGTTGTCTCAATGTTCTGAACAAAAACAGGTTCAGAATGGTGTCTATTTTGATGTAGCTCTTCTTGCTATAGCTGTGATTCAAGCTGCAAGAAATCAATCTTTTCTTGTGCATTTTGTATACATTTTTGAATGTCCGAAAGAGAATCTTTGCTTATTTTCACTTTGTCATCGACATTAGATTGTATCAAAGTTTCCAATAACTCTAATACTTCATAAAATTTAGCCATTCTCGACAAAATCGATGGTCTGATATGGATTATTGTAATGACACAGACGCTGTAAAATATTCAAAGGTAAGATCAAGCTCAATGGAGATATAGAGCCTTTAGAAGATGATATTGAGTTGATGGTGAAAACCAGAAAATAATGAAAACACTAACAATCTCTGAGTTGTTCAAGATGATGATGAGACCAGTGGCACCTTACACAAAGTTTTCAGGCCCAATAGATGCAACAAAACCATTGTTGAAGATGTTGTATCTGTTCACAATGCCGAGGATGCCAGGCTGCTTCATTCCTTACATCACAAGAAGAGAGTACCGTGTCTTGCTCACACCGAGAATGGATTGTTATTAACTGGTGGAGAAGAGCAAACTATTCGAGCGTGGGATCTCTTGACTAGAAAGATTGCATTTACTTTAGAGAATGTGCACAAAAGTTGCATCAAAGGTCTTGTTGTGCTTGGATCAAAAAGTACTACTGAATCAGATGATAATCCTTATTTCATTGCATCAGCGTCATCAGAGAGAGTTGTCTTCAAGTATGGAGGCCATCATTGTAGTCCCTTCTCTACTTATTTTGGGTTTGTATTAGTCCTAGAGTAGACCAAATTAGTCCACACAGAGAAAACCCAATTACTTCATATGAATAAAATCGGTATTTACAATAGTGTCTGTTCAAGATGAACCTGCAGCTGATGCCCCAAAATTGCTTGTACCTCAACCTAGACAGACGAAATTTTGTTGTCGCTTGGAACTTCCTGAGATTTCAGTAACTTCTGCGGTTTTCACCAAGAAGAAGGATGCAGAGTAAGCAACAGCTAAGATGGCCTTAGAGAAGCTGGGGATAGAATTGTCTCTTCCCAAAACACCTCAAACAATAGAGGAAAAATGTCAAGCTTTAAAGGACTGTGTTTATACTGTGTTCGCTGATCAGTTCCTTCTATCATACTGCCTAGTCATTGCACACTTCAGAGCAGCAGTCCAACGAGAAGGTGACAACTATGGTTTGGTTCCAGCTTCAGTAATTTCCGCTTTGATACCAAGATAGTGAATCTATGCAAATCAATTAACAGCAGTGCGGAAATGGATCTAGATAGTGAATTTATGCAAATCAATTAACAGCAGTGCGGAAATGGATCTAGATAGTGAATTTATGCAAATTAATTAACAGTATCTGAGAACCATAATGGCAAAATGCAAAGGTGTGAAATCCCCAGAAAGGACCAAATACTGCAGAAATAAATACAAATTTTGTTACTGTAATGTATTAGAGTTTCTTTATGAAAATATGCCTTCATGGGTGCCTTCGCCTAAATGTATCCACATGCGATCACAGCGTGAGAAGATCATATTGAATATATCGAGACTCAAACAGGCCTAAGTTCAATCGAATAAAACAGTCACTTGTGTCCTTTGCGTATTGAAGGAATAAGGATGCGCTTTTCTGGTCAATCAACACAGTTTTCAGACCATTTCAAATCATAGCAGAATCCACCGAAATCAGTTCATATTTCAGTCAGCTATTCACATATCAGAAGATTGAAAATATGGGTAGAGCGCATATATCTCTCACTTTAATGCCTCTTAAATGCATGAATCTTCCAATCTACATTATGTGGAAAGAAATATGTTATGGTATTTTTCCATCCTGAAGCACAGCCAGCTATATTTAACATATATGGAGCCAACAAAGTGTCTACGAGTAGTTCTCCTCTATGATTGAACGCAACCACTGATAGTGTTATATGATTGTCTTCTGAATTTTTCAATCACTTTTGGATTCTTCCCCTCCATGACTATTACGTGCAAGTTTATGGTGCCAAGATCAATTCTAATGACATTACTTCCAGCTCCCTTCGAATTGAAAGCCCTTGCTGTGACAATCAGTCTACGAGAAATTTGGGATGATCCTCACGAGACTCCATACCTCTCTACCGCAACAGCCTCTTAATGTGCAACCTCTAAGCATTAGTTGAGATGGGTCTAAGCAGTGTAGATATGGCAGATGTAGGGTTTTGGAATGTGGTAAATGAAAATGTAGTACAAAACAAGAAAGAGCTTCTAGAGCCCTGTGGAAGGGCATGTAGAAGAGTAACGGATGAGAGCGTTTCAAACAGCATTTCAAACAGTGAAGAGTAACGGATGAGAGCGTTTCAAACAGTGTTTCAAATATCAGATACCAGACAGCGTTTCAAGTATGTCACTGTTCAAACATCGTTTAAAATATCAGCGGAGAATAGGGAGCAACAATGGTATACGGTGAACCCATTTACAAGGCTTCAGTCATTAATACGGTGTGCTCGTGCAATCACTGAGCTAGCGAATGAAAATCTCAAGGCAGAGAAGCAGTTAGAGGCATTTTCATCTCAGCAGGAGCTGGAGTGTCAACCGGGAGCGTTAAACGTTCAGGCGTTAACAACAAGGAATGTCATGCGTTCAACAACATACTAGCGTTCATGCAGAGATGTCAGATTATGAGACAGAAAGCGTTATGACGCAGTGCTGGTCAGGTAGACAGAATGCAGATATGGAATAGGGAGGAGCAGCGCAGATATATGCAGGAGGTGGCAGCTAAATTCTAGCTGAGAAAATATTCATAAGTAATGGCAGAAACCATAAAACAAATGTTTCAAATATCAGCAGGGCAGGATATCGCCCGCTCTGATACCATGTTAAACACACATGGGGAGCGAGAGAGATATAAAAGATAAAGCATGCATTTCAATTTTTATTCACAAATGATACATATTTATAGTACATGTGGTGACCGTTGGGATTCACATCCCAAGGTCCCTTGGACTACTTTGTCCATTCAGCTTCCACACTAACCCATTTAGGATTAGGTGTCCAACAATTTTGAATGTCATGTACACACTTTTACTTGAATCCAAATTTGCAGTTCATTACTTGAGTTCAAATGAAGAGTTCCATACCTCAATTCAAGAGATTTATTCTACAATTCTACATTTTCAAGTCTCTCGTGTTCACCTGGAGGTTCCCCTTATATTCACGAGACTGTAGTTTATTTCCCTTTCCATTTTTTTCATTTACGAATTTTACATTCATGATATGTTTTGTTGCAGGTTAATAGTGACATCTCTTTCCAAGTACTATGTTTTCATTATTGCATGAATGCTAATTTGTTTCTTGTGCTTTGCAGTAACTAAGAGATCGGAGAAGCCATTTCAAAACACCAGAAACGTTTTATAATCGCCTTTGTTATATGTATTTTAGTTCCACAATCATTTCAGTCTCAAAATTCATAGATAAAATATGCATTTTTGCACAAGCATTTTAAATACGAGTGAACTCTTAGAGCCACCATGCCCAAACTGAAGTAGTTTGTTTCTTGTTCCATTGAAAATAGTTATTAGGATAAGTTTTATTTATTTCATAGATTAGGAATCATTTAGCTCTCAATAACCATTTCGCTTCATAAGATTGAAAGTAGTATTTTTTTTAGACTAGTTTCTTTCCTTACTACGCTTAGAACATAAACAATTTCATTCACATAACAAATTTCTTCTATAGATTAAACTTGTTATATATTTAAAATTTCCTTTGCTTTCATAGATTAAGGTTTCCAAATTTGATAAATTATAATTTCCCTTGCTTTCTAGGAACAACATTTGTTTTAAAGATTCAATGCTTTCATAGACTACAATGCTTTATTATTCACTTTTCAATTGAAATATATGTGCGCTATGTTTTAGAATTGATTTCATAATATTCATTTTTGCTAAGAATTTCATCACATCTTTTAGAATAAGCTTTGCATCTTTCTTATTTCCATTTTTACACATTAAAATTAAAAGTTGATTCCTAGGGTATAATGTACAAGTGTACATCACAAAGATACGAGTCCCAAGTTTGACAATTAAATGCAAAATATTTAACTGAAGATTAAATTACCCAACATAAATGTACATCTCTAGACAATGAAATACATAAGAATGGCTACCATACTTAGTCCATAAATCTTTAGTGAGGCCTGTAATAAGACTTAATCGTAAGTGTCGGTGTGACTTAATCGTGCTCATTCTAGGGTAATGTGGTTCACCTATAAGTCCTTATTACTAAAAATATGCTTATCAATACCTTCAAAACTATAAACATTTACACTAATACACTTTAAGTTTTCTTAAATTTATTTCCTTCCATCCTTAACTTAATTACAACAATAAAAGTAGTCATAATTACTCTAACAATCTTCATTTATTTCTTCATAACAATATGCCTCTTTTTCCTTTGAAAAAAAAACCCTTACCTACACAAAAATATATTTCCATAATTCCCTACACCTTATTTACCTTTACCTTTTACCTTATATAAATGGGAATTACAACAATGAGAGTGGTCATAATTGCTCTAACTATCTTCATTTATTTCTTCTTGACAATATGTCTCTCTTTCCTTTGAAAACAAAACCTGTTACCTACACAGAAATATATTTCCATAATTCCCTATAACTTATTTACCTTATATAAATTGGAATAGCTAACACGAGGCAGCCACATCTATTACATGTTTAGACCAAATAATTTTCTATAAGTCAATAGAATAACATTAATAGGAGTCTTTACACAAATTTCCTTATCATAACCTCTAATATCTTTCTGCCAAGAGTAATCAGTAAATAACTAAATCAACCAGATACTTATCTATTATTTTTTCGAGGAATGCGATGAGAGTTATCTGGGTCCTCCCAACAATAAACTTCTTGTTGTCTCTTCTAAACCAGCTATCCCGGCGCTCTTCACCTTCTTGTCAGGGAAATAATCTCAAGAATTCTCACTTCCTTACCGGGAACTAATTAGCGTGAACCTCTAAACAGTGTCCTACTTCCTTTAGGAGGTTTCAACTAGTTTTTCTCTCCCATTACTTATAAACACAAATCTTTTTCTTTGTCTCCCGCAGGATTTCTTAGGAGAGCTAGATCCATGGCATGTATCTCCTGCAAGGACATACTTTTTTGGCCTTTCCTTTTCAATAATGTCAAATGGAGACCATTTTCTTCTTTTGATTTTTCCTTCACCATTTTCTTCTTTTGATTTTTCCCTTCTCTTGGGCATAACTAACTCTAGACAGCTAGCAATTAAGTTTCACCTAACTCTTCTTAAAACATTATCAAGAATTTTAACAACAAATGCAATTTTTTTAGCAACAAAATATAATATTTATATTAGTCAATTTTTTTTCTAAATTTGAACATTTCAATTTAAGGTTAAATTAAAAATAAATGTCATGAGTAATTCTCCCAGATGTTTCTAACAATTAATTTGTCTATTGAACATTATTAATTTAGCATTGACCAATGCAAATTATAATGTTTAATTTTGAAAAATAAATATTTATTTTTCAATATTATTAAAAAAACTAATTTTCAAGTATTTGATTCGATCATAACTTGAAAGACTTATTGTAACGTTTGCACAATATAATTCCATGTGGATAAGTTCTATACATATTTTATATCATTATTTAGGCACAAGGTTGCAACAATTATGCATGACTTTTACATATATAGAGTGATTTTTTTATGCTTAAGCTTTGCAAAAAAAATTATCTATAAATAACATCTTTGAAAATAACATATAACAAATAACTATTTACCATCAATTACTTCTTGCCAAAGCAAGAGTGTTTCAACCACTATTAATTTAGAATACATTCATGTAAATTGTAACTATTTATTCAATTTTTCACAAAGCATAATTTCTAAATTGAATTTGCAATTTTTTATTTTTATTTTTTTTTAATCTTTAATTTTTCATGAAATCAATATTAAATATTTACACACTAATATTACAATATCTCCTTTATATTGATCTTTATATTACTTTTAATTTTATTAGTTTTAAATTAAAACCGATACATAATAATAAATATTTACAAACAATTATTATTTCTAGACTCTTTTAATGAAAAGGTTATATAAACTGATTTTCTTTTTTAATATCTGAACGAAATAATCTCCTCACGTTAAAAAAAAAATTTATATCACAGTGATACAAATCTCCGTTACACATTAAAAAATAGATGAAAATATAATCACAATAAATAAAGCAGAATAAAAAAACATGAATATATAATCATAAAGTGTTAATTTATAAATTAGAATTTATAATAAATAATTATATGATTTTTTAACATTTATGAAAGAAAAATGAGTTTTTTTTTTTTTTTTTTTTTATTTAAAAAATTAGGTTAGAAAAAAATATTTTCTCACTTATAACTGAAGAATGGTTGGGACTGTTAAAAGTGATTGGAATTTGAATAATTTTTTTTTTTAAATACTTGTAAAAGTAATATGTAAATTATGTGTTTTGATATAATAATAGAAATAAATTCAATACTATCAAAAATTTCTAAAACACCTAAAATTATAAAATTAACTTTTACTTAAATTTACAAAATTTCCTATAGAAGAAATTTCAAAATATAAATTTCCATAACTAAGGCTAGAAAGCATAATTGTTAGACTACGCCTAAAACTATATTCCAGGCTCACGGAGGGTCTTATCAGATCTTTGACTCTAAAAAGATGTTGGCTTGTGCGGAATCATGCGATCGCGAATATTAACAAGGTTGTTGTACTGTGTGCCCGCTCGGCCGTGTACTTGTTACACTAGTATACAAAATTCTTTGCTCATCGCCGAGTGTTTGATGGAACCTCTTCTGTTAGATGATCAGGTGCTGAAACGGATGAAGCGCGTGCAGTTACGTTTTCATCTACACCGACAACATGATCATTGTCCAGAATGAAGAAGCTTCTCCGGGAAAGCGTGCCGATGCTGAAAGTACTAGTTCCCGGAGAATGGACTGTTTCTCTGGCTCAGACCAATTTCTGATACTCTTGTCCTGGGAGACGAGGCTGAACTCTCCTTATGGTAAACATACACCATGAATGATTTCATTGCTTTCTTCAATGACTTCCCCGTTGATGGATCACCCAGCTCGCTATTATTGTTATCGTTAACATGAGGATCTCTCATATAATTGCAGAGAAGCCAGGAAAAGAATATGGTCACAGCTACCAATTGTTGGGTATTTTTCTTTTGCTTCTATGTTTGTGATGGGATAAATACCAAAACCCAAAATATCTATGCACAGAGACTATGCTCTGTTTCCTTTGCTCCAAGATCTTTTACACAGAGAAGTCTTTTAAAAACAATTGCACAGGACAGAGTATTTCACCACCATAAAATTTCATTCATTAAACAAAATACTGAGACATATTCATCCTCTTTCACTCAGAGGGATTCACCAAAACATTTACTCTGCCTCCTATGAAATTTTACACCACTG
>APFE030193813.1:142639-160183 GCA_000404065.3 Pinus taeda
TCAGCTATGCTTCTAAATCCTTGACTGTATATTTAAAAACAACTGACTGCTGCAACCAAAAGACTCCTTCCTTCAGCTTCTTTGTCACCTACAAAGAGCCTAAACCTGCTCTGATACCACTGTTGGGTATTTTTTTTTCTTCTATGTTTGAGATGGATAAATACCAAAACCATACAATATAAAACAGAGAGACTATGCTCTGTTTCCTTTGCTCCAAGATCTTTTATACAGAGAAGTCTTTTTTAAAAACAATTACACAAGAGAGTATTTCACCACCATAAAATTTCCATTCATTAAACAAAAACATTTACATATTCATCCTCTTTCACTCAGAGGGATTCACCAAAACATTTTCACAAGATTTACTCTGCCTCCTATGAAATTTACACCACTGTGTGTAAATATTTCATTTACATTCACTGCTGTGTGAAAAACAAACTTACAGAGAGTTACTGATTTACCTTTTCACCTGTGTGAAACAACACATGGATTTGGGACAAAACAAGCTACTGGTTTTTCATTCACTTCTCCTCCTGCACTGCTGTGCAATCTTACATTACAAATCAAAAACTTTACTCTGCTGCATGAAAATCACTTTTACATTACAGACCCAAAATATCTATGCACTTCTGTGCATTCCCTGCAATACAAAATTAAGTCTCTGTGTTTTTACATTCGCTGCTGCGAATTTACATTTTCCTTCCCAGGTGTTGCGGACCCCTGTCTCCTCTGTTCTTCATATATAAATTACATTACATATTTCCTTTTTAATCCCCGCGGGTGTTTTTGTTTTCATGACCAAAAAACATAGAGTCAACGCTCTATATTAAAACATATATTAAAAATAAACATACGCCCATACATTCGTATCCACGAAATATTAACTTCGCCGTAAATAAAATTAAAAACCCTACCAAAATAATTGTCAGCTATTTAACATACGGGATGGGCAAAACGTATGGACCACACCATATTAATTTTATATCAGACCCGTATGCACTTTTTAACCGGTGGAGAACTTTCCAGGAGATCAAACGGCGGACAGACTTGACTTTAATCCAACGGCGGAGGATGGATATCGGAACATCATTTTGACTGTACTTTACACCATCGTGCAGCTTTGTCAAATCGACGGTGGTAAATGCTGGAGGTAAATCAACGGCTGAGAACGATATCGGAAGGGGTTAGTTAGGTGAAAGTTACCTTCCGATGGATTGTCAGTGCTGATGTCAGGCCAGCATCAGCGCTTGAACAGCTGTCAGCTCCCAATTGCATCGGAGCTCGATGCACGGAAACCACTTTGCGTTGAGAGGTGGTGCGATATGAGACCGGTGGTTTAGGTTTCCTGCGGTGGTTTTCTGCCCTGTTGACCGCTGACCTGTGCGCGAGCAGTGAAATTACATATTTTCAACACCAATGACACCGATCCAGTAATCAAGTAGAGTCCCCAGAAACTGCCCATGCTGAACCCATTGGAACCTACTTTTGCTCCCAAATCTGTGCAGGAGGTGTTATTTAACCACTTGGTTTCAATCCGTTGCATTTCTTTGTCCTTCGAAACAGGTAGAACAGCCATGGAAAAATCAGAGAGCACGGGAGAGCCCTTGCAAAATACCTGTGAAAAAGTGATGATCATGAGAGACTAGCCATATATAGATGTCATTTATGCATTGGAATTTAGACATATTATTGAAAATCTAAAGCAACTTACAAAGCCCAAACCCCCAGTTCAGTAGATAGGTCCAACCATTATATATCCGCATTGTCAAACTAGAAAATGCGGATATAAGGAATCTCGTCGAGCATGACAACCACTGTGCCGTTTGAAAGACCCTCTCCGGCTTCCTCTGCTGACGAAAATGTTCTAAGACCTACGGTGGTTATGTGCAGCTAAGACCTACGTTGGCTATGTGCAACTGCTCTCTTAGGTATTCACCTACAAAACAGCCTACTGGTGCTCCACTACTGGTGCTCTACTGGAGCGGAGAGATTTAACATCTTTAACAGCAGGATTCAACTTTCGTACAGTAAGAATGGACATCAAGCTGGCCGTATAGCTGATGTTAGAATCAGAAGTACGAATAGCCAGATTACAAGCAGCAATCGAGACAAACTGCTCACTAACTTCTCCCCTGCGGTACAGTAGGTAGATAAGGAGAGAAGCTTCATATAAGGCCATGTAAATGGTGACATTTTGTTTTTCTCAATTTTCAAACCATAGAGGAAAAGAAATCATTTCAAACGGAAAGAGAATCGGTTACTGTGAGAGAAAACCAGCGTCGAGAACGAAAGCCTGGAACAACAGGGCGAATGGAAAAGAAGAATAGTCACCTTATTGGAGACTCTAAACGCCACGAACATAAATAAAACAGTGTGCAGATCACGGATAAGTATTTAGTGTAAATTATTGTTGGTAGAATACCAGCGTAGAGTCACCCATTGGTCTTCGGGTTTACCTCTGAACTCAGGATTTACCTTGTGCTCAAATAACCATATGACTCATCCAGTGAATATGAAAAATGCCCCTGTTGTGCACCACATGCCTAGAGTAAAATGCAACATGAACTCCCAAGCATTATTTGCTTCGTCTGCCTTGACAGGAACTACCATCACAAGACCTGATTGCTTGAATGGTTGTGTGAAATCGACATAGTAACTTCGGTTAGCTGAAATTGTGATATCGCCCACAACTGCATCAAATTTCTGCTAGCCAATCTTGAAATCAATATAGACAACAGTTGAATTCTTGCTAATCAGAAGAATTAGAAATCTAACATAAGTCAACGGACTATAGAAGGTACCTTGAGATAAACTTGACAGGCAAGGTCATCATAGGAAGGTGTATGGATCCAGTCCCCGTAGGGAATGAAATCATAAGTCAGCGCATAATCCAGTCTATTCAAAACCACCTCAAATATGTCCATACAGAAACCATTGACGCTTCTTTGGTTACCGCTACTATCAAATGCAACTGTAACATCTTCAGGGAATCCTTGTTTTATGGGAACTCCAATTTTCAATCTCTTGCCACTAGTTGGTTGTTCCCAACCACTAGGCACTTCTATAGATCCGCCGAGTCAAATGACAGTTTTAAGATCGTTGATACTATTATTGTGGTTGGATGGCGATGATGCCCCTGAGGGAAGTTGTTTGGAGAGCTGAGATTCATTTTCCTGAACTAGCTGAGGATTGTTCAGAGATAGACAAATGGAGAAACAACAAGATTACTCAATCAGAAATAGCAGAATAGATAAAACAATCACTGGAGAAAAGAAATCACTTAGCATTACGTAACAGTCTTAGACCTTGCCTTGCGTTCCTTGGCCAGAGAAATTACAAATTTATAGAGGTTGAAGAAGGATCTAGAATCCTACATGTGATTTAGATGGAGATCTAGAAACTAATGGCAGTGTAGAAAGATCTAGAATCCTGCATGTGATTTAGATGGAGATCTAGAAACTAATGGCGGTGTAGAAGGATCTAGAATCCTGCATGAATTTGGCTTCACACTCAACATTCTCCCACTTGAAGCCAAATAAGAGTCAGTCACACCAAATCCTACCATACCTCTACATAACTCATGTTTATTTTGTGGTAGAATCCTAGTGGGCATATCAGCAGGGTTCCTATCTATATGGATCTTTTCCAAGGATAATTGTTCTTCCTCCAACACATGCTGGATCCAATGGTACGTTAAGTCATTGTGCTTGGTTTTTGAATGAAATGTTGGGTTTTTTGCCAAGTGAATGGCACTCTAACTTCAAAGTATAACACATACTGGTTTTGCTTTATTGCTATCTCTCCTAGGAATTGTTGCATCCACAACATCTATTTACAAGCTTCTGTTGCAACTATGTACTCTGCTTCTGTTGTGGGGAGGGCTATTATTATTTATAGCCTTGACACCCAAGATACTGTTGCACTTGCAAATGTATACAAATAACCTTTAGTGGACTTTCTGGTGTCCATATCTCCAGCCATATCTGCATCTATAAATCCCTCAACAACAGCCTCATCATAACCAAAACATAAACAATAATGACTAGTACCCTTGAGATACCTCAAAATCCATTTTACTGCCTGCCAATGTTGTTTGCGTGGATTGGCAAGGAACCTACTCACTACTCCCACTGAATATGCAATGTCTGGTCTTGTGCATACCATGGCATACATCAAACTGCCAACTGCTGAAGCATAAGGAATCTTGCTCATCTCTTCTTTCTACTTTTCATCACTAAGACATAATTCAATACTCAGCTTGAATTGGGTTGCAAGGGGTGTACCAACTGGCTTGGCATCCTTCATATTAAACCTGTCAAGCACCTTATTGATATATTTTTCTTCTAGCAGCCACAACCTTTTGTTTTTCCTATCATGCATAATCAGCATGCCCAATATCTGTTGCACTGGTCCCAAATCCTTCATTGCAAATTTGCTACCCAAATCTTTCTTCAACCTATTGATCTTATTCTTATCTTGCCCAACAATTAACATGCCATCCACATATAACAATAATATGATATACTTTCCTTGATCATACCTCTTGATATAGACACAAAGGTCAGCTTCCAACCCCTGAAAGCCATGTTCCAACATGAATGAATCAAATTTCTTGTACCATTGTCGAGGTGCCTATTTCAATCCATAGAGACTCTTCTTCAACCTACAAACAAGGCCTTCTTTTCCTTTTTCTATGAAGCCTTATAGCTGCTCCATATAAATTTCTTCCTCCAATTCACCATGAAGGAAAGAAGTTTTTACATCTAATTGTTCACATTCTAAGTCTAAAGTAGCAACTAGACCAAGAATGACTCTAATGGATGACATTTTAACAACATGTGAGAAAATTTCAGTGAAGTCAATACCTTTCACCACCAGCCTTGCTTTATACCTCTCCTTTTCGTCACCTTCATGCTTAATCCTATAAACCCATTTGTTTTGTAAAGCCTTTCTACCTTTTGGGAGGTTTACCAACTCCCAAGTTTTATTTTCCAGCAAAGAGTTCATTTCTTTTTCCATTGTTTTCTTCCATTCTTCATTGTGCCCAACTTTACAAGCTTCTTGAAAACATTTAGGCTCACCTTCATCAGTCCACAAAATATATTTTGAAGGAGGATACCTTTGTGAAGGCTTATGAGGCCTAGAAGATCTTTGAACCAACTGTGGTGGTGCATTATCAGGTTGAATCTCCTGTAAAGGTTCCTGCAAGATTCCTTCTTGTTGTTCATCATTTTCCAGTTTTTGTTCTTCATGCTTCTGAATTTGCTGTTCATTTTCTTGCATTGGTGGTATATTTTCTTGCTATTCTTCAAACCTCTCAATAACCTTTTTAACCTCCAACTCACCTACAATCCTCTTGAACATTTCTAACTCATTAAATATAACATCCATGCTTCTAATAATTTTATGTTTGACTAGATCCCATAGACAATAACCAAAATCTTCATCTGCATATCCCAAAAAAATGCATTTCAGAGATTTATCATCTAGCTTAATTCTATTTTCTTTGGGAATATGTACAAATGCTTCACATCCAAAGATTTTCAAGTGAGAATAATTCAAATTCTTACTAGTCCAAACTTCTTCAAGGATACTGCCATCTAAGGTTGTACTTGGAGATCTATTTATGAGGTAGCAAGCGGTTTTGACTACTTTAGCCCAAAAATTCTTCTCCAAATCGGAATTGGACAACATACTTCACACATTTTTCATAATGGTGCGATTTGTTGAAAAATGTGCAACAAGGAATGTAAAAATAGAACTTACTAAAAATAGTAGTCTGGTCAGTGAGGTCATTGGCCACCTTGGGTGAGAGGTGAAACTGCTAAAAATAACATCTTCTAAAAATAGTAGTTCTGGGTCCCCTCCTATTTTTAGACACCTCTGGTCCCACTGGAGGAGGGACACCTCTGGTCACACTATAGGAGGTAAATTCGAATTTGATCTCTCCAACTGGTCAGAATATTAATTAATTAATTCCCATGAGTTAATTAGTTGAGGAAGTGTAACCAGAGGTCTTTGTGAGAACATGCAAATTAATTTCCATATTATTTGGGAATGTGTCCTAAATTTGCTCCACTAATTGATAAAGTTTCCTTGATTAAAGGGGAAGAGGATGAGTTCTATATTGAGAGGATCTGTTGACTTAGTTTAACTTAGTCAAGTTGAGTTAGATTATTTAACATGTTCTAAAATTTTCTAGATTCAGTGTGTTAATGCTTGCATGCATGTGACAACTAATAACTGAGTATTTTCTCATGGATAACTGATGCATGGAAGTTTTGACACAGACCCAGATGAGATCAGATACAGAGGAAGTGTACGATCAATTGCTAGAATATTCCTAGTGCATAATTCTTGCATGAGGAAGGAATGGTTGTCCTTTCTTGACTGCGTAGTTGGAACTCCTGTGATAGTAGGTATGACCAGGCCAATTATATGTGCTTTTGTAATTGGACCCCAATCAAAACTCCGCAAGGAAATAGGGGCTTCGACTTGAGGTGTAGCCTTTATATATAGCGCTAGGATGTCCATAGCTTCATCATCTGATTGCAGGAAGAGCAGGATAGCTTTTGAGCTGATTCTTTTTGCATGTTGTTGAGGATCCTGGACAGTAGCTCATTTGGCCAGTGAGGTCATTAGCCACCTTGGGTGTGAGGTGAAACTGCTAAAGATAGATTCTTCCAAAAATAGTACTTCTAGGTCCCCTCCTAATTTTAGACACCTCTGGTCCCACTATAGGAGTTAAATTCGAATTTGATCTCTCCAGCTAGTCAGAATATTAATTAATTAATTCCCATGAGTTAATTAGTTGAGGAAGTGTAACCAGAGGTCTTTGTGAGAACATGCAAATTAATTTCCATATTATTTGGGAATGTGTCCTAAATTTCTCCACTGATTGAGGAAGTTTCTTTGATTAAAGGGGAAGAGGATGAGTTCTATATTGAGAGGATCAATTCACTTAGTTTAACTTAGTCAAGTCGAGTTAGATTATTTGACATGTTGTTAAATTTTCTATATTCACTGTGTTAATGCTTGCATGCATTTAACAACTGATAACTAAGTATTTTCTCATGGATAACTGATGCATGGATCTTCTGACAGAGACCCAGTTGAGATCAGATACAAAGGAAGTGCACTATTAGTTGCTAGAATATTCCTAGTGAATAATTCTTGCATGAGGAAGGAATGTTTGTCTTTTCTTGACTGCGTAGTTAGACCTCTTGTGATAGTAGGTATGACTGGGCCAATTACATGTGCTTTTGTAATTGGACCCCAATCAAAACTGCGCAAGCAAATAAGGTCTTGGACTTGAGGTGTAGCCTTTATATATACGATCCTAGGATCTCCATAGCTTCATCATCTGATTGCAGGAAGAGTAGGATAGCTTTCGAGCTGATTCTTTTTGCATGTTGTTGAGGATTTCTACTTGATTGGTAATACAGAGTTGGGGTTTTATGCTGGTGCTTTCCTCATTGATATATCTTGTGTTATGTGTGATTATTTCTCTTACTCAGTTATATCTGTTTATACTTGATGTTGCTCATGAATTTGATTATGCTTCCTCTTAATGTTTTGTAGAAGTAGAACAAATATTATGCTTCAGTATATTGCATACATCAGTGTTGTTCTACAGGGTAGAGGAGAAGGTTTGTGAGAAGCCTTTGACCGTCTATGAGTAGCAGAGGGATTGTACTGAGAGTTGGATAGCTTCCGAGCTAAGGCTTTGTGTAATCTAGACTATATTTCCACTTGTATGATAATACAAAATTGGGGTTTTAGGCTGAGCCTTTCCCCAGGTGATCTATAGGTGGGAAATTTCTACATGGTATCAGAGCTAGCTGATTTGTAGAAAAAGTTCTGCATGGTATCAAACCTAGCTGATTTGTAGGAAAAATTCTACAAAATTCTACATAGTATCGGAGCACAGGTGATCAAGGAAGAATAGCATACTAGCAGGAGAAGTTGAAGTTTGTGGTTTCTGAATATTTAATTGAGTTCTTATAACATCTATTTCATCGATGGCATTCAATGGTTTGAGGCTTGAGTATGCCCTTGATGGCAGCTCAAACTACATAGCTTGGAAGGATCGCATGGAGGTAGTGTTAGAAGATAATGGCCTTAAGGACTTCATTGATCAAGATGTCCCTAATCCTACTGACGATACTAGGCTGGTGGAATGGAGAAAGTTTGTCGCTAGAGCTAGGAGAATCCTATTGGACGGAGTTCAAGATCACATTGTCTCAAGCCTCCATGGGAAGGAGACTCTGTTTTCGATGTGGAAAACATTGAAAGATCTTTATCAGAATAGCAGTGATCAGAGGAAGCTGGCACTTAAGGACAAACTTCAAAAGCTCAAGTGTGAAAAGGATGAGACAATCTCTATGTATCTGAACAAGCTCACCTCATGCAGGGATGAGCTTGGTAGTGTAGGGATTGTGACAACAGATGATGATATGGTGAGTCTAGCACTTCTTGTACTTCCTAAGAGTTGGCATAGCTACCAGGACTCGGTTAATGGAATGGAAAAATTGCCAGATTGGGAATGACTATGGTCGGATTTGATGCAGGAGGAGATTAGACGGAGCACCAGAGACAGTTCTTCATTGATGGAGGATGAAGAAAACTGTGCCTTAGCAGTTAAGGTGAAGAAGGGGAAAGAGAAGGTTTCTCTTTCCGAATCCAGTTCTTCCCATGGTGGGAAGAAGTTTGATAAGTCAAAAGTGAGATGCTTTCGTTGTCATGAGTTGGACCATTCTGCTACAAATTTTCCACATAGGAAATCCAAGAAGGGATCCGGGGAAGGATCTGAAGGTGAGGCACTTGCTTCACAATTTGAGTTGGATTTCACATTCTTCACATGTGTGGTTTCATCCATGGTGGGAAATGGTTGGTTTCTTGACAATGGAGCTTCTTTCCACATGACCGGTGACAAGAGTTTGTTCATTACTTTGGAGGAGAAAGATCTCTAGATACTCATAGCGATGGGTAATGATGAAAAGTGTAGTGTCTCAAGTGTAGGCACGATTATTTTTCAGAGGGAGCATGGAGCTCGCCTTACCTTGACCGATGTCAAGTATGTACCAGGACTGAAGAGAAACTTGGTGTCAATCGTGATGCTGGAAGATAGAGGCTATGATGTAGTCTTCAGTAAGGGAAAGGTTTTCCTTAGACACATCATCACTAGACAGGTGAAGCAGATTGGTTCACGGGTCAAGATCATGTATGCTCTTGAGCTTCAAGATCCATGCAAAGCCTTGAGCTGCAAGGACACTGATGGAGACTTGGTGGTTGAAAGGGAGGGTATATTACCTCTCAACATGCAACGCTAGAAGTAGTGTCAGACGATTGTGGAGAAGCCACAATTGGTGCATCAGCTTCAAGAGGTTGTGGAGCAGCCACAGAGGGGAAGCTGAGTGGAGATTGAGTAAAGACATCTGCTCACACAGAGACCTCCAGTAGGGGGAAACTTTGAGCCAGGTGGGCTGAGGGATCACATGTAGCCATACCTCTAGGTAGGAGGTGGGGCGATGTAGAGTAATCGTCCCAAGGAGGAGGGGTAGGATCCTTGAGGTACCCAACCTCTTGGATGAGACCTTGCTATGGGAGCCCTGATGTGGAGTAGCAGGAACTTACTAATTAGGTAGAGACAGATGCAGATGGTGCGGCAGAGAGAGCTACAGTGCAGGGAATCCCAGGACAGTGCATAACATGTAGGCTGTAGCAATGCAAGAGGCATAAATGTGTTGCATAGTGCTAGGTGGCACAAAGAGGTGTGCAATGGTGCAAGATGCATGGAGATGTTGCAATAGCACAGATGTCAGAGAGGGAGCACTTGTCAGCAGCAGGTAGAGCTTCAGCATCAGAGTATGTTTCTAGCCCAATAGAGTGATTAGTTGGGAGTGTTTTTGTTCCAAGAGTTGTTGGAGCAAGCAGACCGGGTGGATGTGTTGCAGGCAGAACATTCTAGAGTTACAGGATTAGGATCGAGAGGAAGCCTTTCTTGTTGAGATGGAGTGTTGAAAAATGTTCAACAAGAAATGTAAAAATAGAACTTGCTAAAAATAGCAATTTGGCCAGTGATGTCATTGGCCACCTTGGGTGTGAGGTGAAACTACCAAAAATAGCTTCTTCTAAAAATAGCAGTTCTAGGTCCCCTCCTATTTTTAGACACCTCTGGTCCCACTGGACGAGGGACACCTCTAGTCCCACTATAGTAGGTAAATTCGAATTTGATCTCTCCAGCTAGTTAGAATATTAATTAATTAATTCCCATGAGTTAATTAGTTGAGGAAGTGCAACCAGAGGTCTTTCTGAGAACATGCAAATTAATTTCCATATTATTTTGGAATGTGTCCTAAATTTGCTCCACTGTTTGAGGAAGTTTCCTTGATTAAAGGGGAAGAGGATGAGTTCTATATTGAGAGGATCAAACTACATAGCTTGGAAGGATCACATGGAGGTAGTATTAGAAGATAATGGTCTCAAGAACTTCATTGATCAAGATGTCCCTAAGCCTACTGATGATACTGAGCTGGTGGAATGGAGAAAGTGTGTGGCTAGAGCTAGGAGAATCCTATTGGAGGGAGTTCAAGATCACATTGTCTCAAGCCTCCATGGGAAGGAGACTTTGTTTTTGATGTGCAAAAGATTGAAAGATCTTTATCAGAATAGCATTGATCAGAGGATGTTGGCACTGAAGGACAAACGTCAAAAGATCAAGTGTGAAAAGGATGAGACAATCTCTATGTATCTGAACAAGCTCACCTCATGCAGGGATGAGCTTGGTAGTGTAGGGATTGTGACAACATATGATGATATGGTGAGTCTAGCACTTCTTGGACTTCCTAAGAGTTAGCATAGCTACTAGGACTTAATTAATAGAAGGGAAAAACTACCAGATTGGGAATGACTATGGTCGGATTTGATGCAAGAGGAGTTTGGATGGAGCATCAGAGATGGTTCTTCATCAATGGAGGATGAAGAAAACTATGCCTTAGCGGTTAAGGCAAAGAAGGGGAAAGAGAAGGTTTCTCTTTTTGAATCCAGTTCTTCCCATGGTGGGAAGAAGTTTGACAAGTTGAAACTGAGATGCTTTTGTTGTCATGAGTTGGGCCATTTTGCTACAAATTGTCCATAGAAGAAATCAAAGAAGGGATCCGGGGAAGGATCCGAAGGTGAGGCACTTGCTTCACAATTTGAGTTGGATTTCACACTCTTCGCATGCATGGTTTCATCCATGGTGGGAAGTGGTTGGGTTCTTGACAGTGGAGCTTCTTTCCACATGACCGGTGACAAGAGTTTGTTCAGTACTTTGGAGGAGAAAGATCTCCAGATACTCATAGCCATGGGTAATGATGAAAAGTATAGTGTCTCAGGTGTAGGCATGGTTATTTTTCAGAGGGAGCATGGAGCTCACCTTACCTTGACCGATGTCAAGTATGTACCATGATTGGTGCAACAACTTTAGGAGGTTGTGGAGTAGCCACAACAAGGGAAGCTGAGATAAAAATAATTAAACTTTGAATTAATCAGAAGGAGTTGTAGCTCACAGGTGTGTACATCACCTGGAGACTGCACTCATACAAAGGAGGAGACACATGCTCACAATCAGACTCACTGCATTACATGGATGAAGATTACATATTAAATACTTGACTAAAAAATAGGTGGCTGAAAACAACCTCCTAAACTCTAGGAACAACTCCTAAACTAAGAAGGTACGTTACAACCACATAACCATTTCTCCATTATTTCTAACTCCCCCCCTTAATGGAGAAAGGGTTATTTTGCACACCTAACATCCCTCTAAATAATTCAAACTTGACTCGCCCTAGAGGCTTAGTAAAAATGTCGGCTACATTATCACAAGTATTACAATAATCCACACAAATTTCCTTAGACTGTATCTTTTCTCGTACAAAGTGAAACTGAGTATTAATGTGTTTAGTATTCTTATGGAAAACTGGATTGTATGCAAGTTTTATTGTGCTTTGGTTGTCAGTTTTGATGCTGGTTGCTTCTTTTTTTCGTTCACCTGTATCACTGAGCAATCTCCTCAACCAAATGGCTTCGCATGTTGCTGCACACAACGCCTGGTACTCTGCTTCACATGATGATAATGCTACAGTACTTTGCTTTTTGCTACTCCATGAAATAACCCCGGATCCAATACTAAATGCATATCCTGTGATGGATCTACGATCATCCAAGTTTCCTGCCCAATCTGAATCTGAATAACCTGCTAAAGTAACATCAGAAATGTCAGTGTATAAAAGACCATAATTACAAGTACCACTAAGGTACCTCAACATACATTTTGTTGCATTCCAGTGACTGTCAAGTGGTCTGGACATAAACTGGCTCAACACACTAACAGAGTATGCCAGATCAGGCCTAGTTGTCGTGAGATAGATCAGACTTCCGACTAGCTGTCTATACAAAGTAGCATCCACCTGTTTTGTGCCATCGTCACTGTTTAACTTAAGATTCTACTGCAATGGTGTTGCTGCTGTTTTACACTGTTCCATTCTGAATCTTTCCAGCAGGGTTCTGGCATACTTTCCTTGGGTTAGAAAAGTTTGACCAGAATCTTTCCACACCTCCAAACCTAGGCAATAATGAAGATCTCCAAGGTCTTTCATTTCAAATACTTGTGACATTTGCTGCTTGATTTCTTTGATCAAATTATCTGCATTCCCTGTTATTATCATGTCATCGACATACAAAGAAATGAAAATGATTTGTCTCTTTTTATTTATCTTGGTATACAGGTTTTGATCATTGAGGCTCCTATGAAAACCATGCTCAATAAAAAATGAATCAATTTTGTCATACCATGACCTGGGTGCTTATTTCAAACCATAAAGTGCCTTATGCAATTTACACACTAAATGCTCCTGTCCCTTTTTCACAAAACCAGGAGGCTGTACTAAATAAATTTCTTCCTTTAATTCTCCATTCAGAAATGCAGACTTAACATCTAAATGGTGTAGCTTCCATTTATGTTTTGTTGCTAAACAGATTAGCATTCTAATTGTATTTAGTTTAGCTACAGGGGCAAAGGTGTCATCGAAATCTATGCCTTCTTGCTGTGAATAACCCTTTGCTACCAGTCTGGCTTTGAATTTTTCTACACTCCCATCTGCCTTTATCTTAGGTTTATACAGCCACTTACAACCTATAGGGGTTTTTCCTTTTGGCAACTCAACTAAGTCCCAAGTATGGTTTCTATATATTAATTCCATTTCTTCATGCATTGCAGCCTTCCATTCATCTGATTTACTAGCTTCTTCATAGTTTGAAGGTTCTACAATGTTTAAAATTTTGGACATTAAAGCATAGCCTTGCAATCTTGCAGGTAGTCTAGTCTTCCTACCCGATCTTCTAGGTAAAGGACTTACCTCAACTCTATCTGTTTCAGCACTTCCCGGGCCTGTATTATCACTTATTACACTATCTGCTGCTACTTCTTCCTGTTTCTGCTCCTGCTCCTGCTCTTCTTCTTCTTCACTGTTCAGTTCTATCAGCAGTGGAATGTGGCTGTCATTGTTAGAGTCTTCCTTTCCATCTTCAGTCTGTTCATGAAAAACGACATCTCTGCTTGCAAACACTTTATGAGTCACAGGATTATATAACTTGTATGCCTTATACTCTATGCCATATCCTACAAATATACATTTCAAGGCTTTGGGGTCTAGCTTTTTCCTATCTGCTTTTGGTATATGAGAAAAAGCTTTAGATCCAAATATTCTTAAATGACCGACTGTTGGCTTGAGTCCAAACAGCGCTTCAAAAGGGGTTTTGAAGCCAAGACTTTTGGTAGGATTCCTATTCTTTAAATAAACAACAGTATTAATGGCTTCTGCCCAAAGACCATTAGAAATACCCTTACCTTGAAGCATACTTCTCGCGCACTCCACAAGGGTCCTGTTCTTGCGTTCTGCTACTCCATTCTGCTGTGGAGTGTGTGGCACTGTGAATTGCTGTATGATCCCATGCTGCTTGCAGAAGTTCATGAACTCACCTAACCTGTATTCTCCCCCTTGGTCCGAGTGGAGAATCTTTATCTTCTTTCCTGTTTGGTTCTCTATCATCGATTTGAATTCTTTAAAGTATTGGAAAGCTTGACTCTTTTTGCTTAAAAAATACACCCAAGAGAACCTAGTGCAGTCATCTGTAAACAGTAGAAAGTAGTATGCACCTGCTAAAGACCCAGTCTGCATAGGTCCACAAATATCTGTATGCACTAGTTCTAGGATGTCTCTTTCTTTTCTGTTAACATGTAAAGGGAATTCATCTCTATGCATCTTCCCTAATGCACATCCATCACATTCCAGTTTGACATTATGTAAAGCAGGAAGACCATCGACCATACCTTTCTTATGAAGTAAGATGAGGTCTTGCAAATTGAGATGTCCAAATCTCTGATGCCAGAGATTTTCGACTGTTGATGTTGCTGCAACCATCGCTTGTCGTGGCATGCTCCTTGCATCCAGTCTGTACAAATTCCCCATGCGTAATCCTGTTGCAACTATCTCCAATTGGCTATCCTGAATGACACATCCATTCTTGAAGAATTGCACCTGCATGTCCTGGTCTGTTATCATAGAGACAGAGATCAAATTCTTTTTAATTCTTGGAACATATAAAACATTTTTGAGATGTTTGATGTCGCCACTAGGTAGCTTCATAGGAATATCCCCACAACCTTTGATCTCATACTCACTGTCATCTCCTAAGTAAATTTTTGATCCACATGCAGACTCTTCAAGAAACTCAAAATAATCTTTCTTACCAGTCATATGCGAGGATGCACCAGAATCGACATACCATATATTATCCTCATCTCCTTTTGATGTTGAAAGTGCACAGTCGACTGTGAATAATCGAAGATCATGGCTGTGGTCATCCTCTTCTTCAGCAAAACACCCCTGATGTTTCCTCTGTTTGCCTTTTCTTTCATTCGCCTACCTCTTATAGCATTCTTTAATCTGATGGCCAGGCTTCCCACAGTAAAAACATCTCTTAACATAATTATCAGTCATACCTCTGAATGGTCTCTTTTGAAAAGAGCTGGCCACTTTTTGCTGCTACTGCTCCGGTTGCTGATGCTAATGTTGGTGCTGGTGTTGCTTTCCTTTGTACTGTCGCCTCTTCGCCATCAGAGCTAATTCATTGCTCTGAGTTTTCAGATTCTGTCGTCGTTCCTCCTCCTAGAGCAGAATCGCTGTCAGGTCATCAAACGAGGGGGCTTTCTCTCTCGCTGACAACCCTGAGATGAATTTCTGATATTCATCGGTCATTCTGTTCAGTGTAAGTGTAACCAGATCTGGATCTGATACCTTCTCTCCAATAACTCCCAATTTGTCTTTCAGATCCTTGACTCTGGCCATGAATCCATCAATGGATTCATTCTCATCCATTTTTAATGCAAACAATTTTCCCTTGAGTGCCAGAACACGATTTGTGTTCCGTGTCTCGTACAGATTCTTGATTGTGTTCCATATATCTGTGGCCGACTTGCAATCTCTGATATGGGGGATAATGTTGTCTTTGATAGACATCTTCAGTATGACTTTCACCTTTATTTCTCTCTTATCACAATCTTGTTCTTGGGCCGGTGTTCCAGTTCTCTGCTCATTTCCCAAGACGTTCAACCATGCATTCGCACTCTCCAACAAAGTTTGCATTTTGAACTTCCAGTTAGAGAAGTTCGTTCCATCGAACTTGCCAGACTCATGGAGGTATGATTCTATGCTGTTGTTCATTTTCGCCCAACTGAACACTCTAATCGGCCACCACCGGGCAAGTCCGATCTGCTACCACCAAACAGATCAGGAACTTCACTGTGCCACCACCGGGCAAGTCCGATCTGCTGCCATCGGACAGATCAGGGACTTCACTGTGCCACCACCGGGCAAAACCGATCTACTACCACCGAACAGATCAACAAGCAAGCTCCAACACGCCACCACCGGGAAAGGGCGATCTGCTTCCACCGAATAGATCAAGGAGCTGCACTATGCCACCACCGGGAAAAACACCGATCTGCTTCCACCGAGCAGATCATAGAGCTCTGATTCGCCACCACCGGGCAGGTCCGATCACGGAACCCCAATTCGCCACCACCAGGCAGATCCGATTTGCTACCTCCGAGCTGATCAAGGATCCTCAATTTGCCACCACCGGGCAAATCAAATCTGCTGCCACCGAGCAGAAATCTCCACGTGCCACCACCGGGCAACTCTGATCTGCAAAAAAAACAAAATTGCAGATTTCCAGAGAGAAAGAGGTTGGCTCTATGGCGCTCTGAATAGCTAAAAATCCGCGCCAATTGCGGAAAACAAAAATTCACGAAGTGCACCAAAATTGGCGCGCTTAATAGCCACAGATCTGCGCCAATTTTAGTTCTAATTTTTCCTGGTGCGCTTTTCAGCCCAAACTAGCGCCAATGGCGCGCTTTTCAGTCCAAAAGTAGCACCAATTGCTCCTGGTGCGCTTATTAGCCCCAAACTAGCACCAATGGCGCTCCTGGTGCGCTTTTCAGCCCCAAACTAGCACCAATGGCCCTCCTGGTGCGCTTTTCAGCCCAAAAGTAGTGTCAATTGCTCAACATTTTCTCCATCTCAGAGATGATCAGTCATCTGAGACCCTTCACTCCAGGTGTTACTGCAGTTCCACCTGATCACATAGATACATTTACAAGCTCTCCTACCACTACAGATGTGCAACTAATGATACATCCCAAAAAAAAAAATTAAGGCTACCTCTACCCTAAGCTCTGATACCAAGATAAAAAATAATTAAGCTTTGAATTAATCAGAAGGAGTTGCAGCTCACAGGTGTGTACATCACCTGGGGAGACTGCACTCATACAAAGGAGGAGGACTCACGCTCACATCACACACACTCTATTACATGGGATGAAATACTATTAAATACTTGAGTGAAAATAGGTGGTTTGAAAACAACCTCCTTAAACTCTAAGGAACAAACTTCCATAAACTAAGAAGGTACATTACAACCACATAACCATTTCTGCATTATTTCTAACTAGAAACTCATTTAATCCATAAATATTGTTATAAAGATTTTAATTACAACTATAGTAAATAGTTGATATTAAAAATAATATTTCTTTATAATAAATGAAAATGCAAAATAAGGGCTCTTATGATTTCAAAAAACTTCATGCAATTAGAATTATGATAAAGCAATGAAGGTAAAACATTTTTCCACATATTCTTCTTATATAGTTATCATATATAAATAAACCTACCTATTTATGTATATCCCGTCCTACAAATTAATAGTAATTAACTTAATAATTTTTTCAAACAAATAAAAATTTTTTAATTTTTAAAAATGGTTAATCAAATATTATTAATTAATTATTATTAATATTAGTAAAATATAAATTTTTATCATATATATATTTTTAAATGAAATGGTAGAGATTTATATTAAAAATATATGGATTTGTATTAAGAAAATATGGATTACAAAGTTGTAACCAATTCCAATTTTTTTTAGGGTTTGAAA